>PVKM010001588.1:0-22142 GCA_004027735.1 Carollia perspicillata
GCGGACCTGCCAAGGCAGGCCTCGGCCACCGCCACTGGACGGCTCCCAGCAGTACCTGGTCAGACATGGTGATTTGGGCTTCACCGGGGTCCCCGCACAGCAGCGGCCTCGGGTAGGCAGAACCTCGCTCCGGGGTTTACAAATCCGTCTCTCTTCCCCACAGCACAACACCGCGTCTGGAGGGACTTCCGCTATGTCTAGCGTCACTTCCGCTATGCACTGGGAGCGGGATGGGGGGAAAAAGAGGAGAGGAGAGGCGGGAAAACGGGGCGGGGCGTGGGCCGTACGGGGGCAGGAGGGTTCGGTAGCTGTTTTGCGGTGTTCGTGGTAGTGAATTAACAACAGTCCTGTGTGCTACACTAAAAACCAGGCCTTGCGCCTGGATCTCGAGCCCATCCCCCCCCCCACACCTCGGGAAAAGTTCCCGGTCCCCAGACTCGGGGTTCGGCACCACACTGACAGCCCGGACTCCTCCCTCCCCGGATACCTTGCGTGTTTCTGAAGGCTGAGCCCAGATATTTCTATTGTCTCTGGCCTTGCTCATCAACCTGCGGAAATAAATTGAGCTGGATAGAGCTAACATTTTTGGTTAGCCAGCAGCCCCCCTCCAAACACATGACTTTGATTTGGGGAGGGGGGAGCAAAACAAAACAACGATCCCATTGGACACAGTCTTGGTGACTACCGTTAAAAAAAACGCTGCTGAAAAGTTCTGAACTGATGGGGGAGAGGAGTTAATTCCGATCCTTGAATTCGTTGCTTTGAATTAAAGAATGATCCTTCTGTGATTTCTTCTTTAAAATACAATGTCCCTACTGGCGTAAGCATAGAGGATAAAAATACAGACTAATGAAGTAGAATAGGGATTTAGAAATAAATCAGTAGGCCCTCAAGCATAATTTTCTACAAGAACGCCAACACAAACGGTGAAAGAAAGCTTTCAACATATGCTGCTGGATATCCACGTGCAAGATAATGAATTTGGATCACTCCCGTGGAACTTATGAGCAATTAGCTTAAAATGAATCAAAGGCGTAAATGTAAGAGCTAAACTATAAACTCTTAGGAGAAAGCAAAGGCATAATTCTTCCTGACCTTAGATTAGGGGATGGCTTTTAGATGTGATACAAGCAACCAAATGAAAATAAATTGGACATTATCAAAATTAAAAACTTGTATTTTGTATTGAAGAGACAACCTAAAGAAATGGAGAAAATATTTGCAAATATATCTGCAAGGGTCCAATATTCAGAATACATAAAGAACCACTATGATTCAATAACTAAAAGATAAATCCAATTTTAAAATTGACAGAAAATCTAAATAACTGTTCCTTCAAAGAAGAGATACAAATGACAAATGGACATTTAAATGCTCAACATCATTAGCAATCAAGGAAATGCAAATTAAAACCACGATGAGGTAGCACTTCACATCCCACTAGGTAGGATATCTATAATTGAAAAGACAATTGATAACAAGAAGTGTTGACAAAGGTATGGAGAAATTGGAACCCTCATATACTACTTAGTGAGAATATAAAATGCTTTGGTAAACAGTCTGGCAGTTCCTCAAACCATTAAGCATAAAATTAGCATGACCCAACAATTCTACTCCTAGATATACACCCACGAGAATTAACAACATATGTCCACTCAAAGATTGGACATTTGAGTACATACTCAAATATTCATAGCAGCATTATTTACAATAGAAAAAGGGTTAAAAAAAACCCAAATGTCCATCAACTGACTAATGGAAAAAATAAAAGTGGTATATCCAAACAATGGAATATCATTAGGCCATAAAAAGAAAAGAAGTACTCATACGATGTGGATAAAACTAGATAACATGTTAAGTGAAAAGAGCCAGTCATAAAGGATCATTCCATTCATATGACATGTCCAGAATAGGCAAATCTATAGAGACAGAAAATGAATGAGTAGGCTACTGCTCCAGCCTACTAGCCTACTAGCTGGGGCTGGGGGTTTAGGAGGAAATTGGAGAGTGACTACTAAAAGGCACAGGTTTTCTTGATGAGATGATGAAATGCTCTAAAATAGATTGTGATGATGGTTGCACAACTCTGTGACTATACCAAAAAACTAAAAATTGTGCATTTTACATGTTAATTGTATCTCAATAAAATTGTTATATAAAAAAATAAAATATAATGACCCTGAGAAGATCTGCTGATAATAAGTGAGGTATTATTAATGTAGCATGTAGGACACTCACATCCAACCAGGATGGGCATGAAAAGCTCCCCCCAAAAATAACATACAAACTGAAATCCAAAGGGTAAGTTGGAATCAGCTAGAGCAGCATTTCCTAAACAGTTAGGTCTCGAGACTCCTTTAAACTTTTAAAAATTTACTGAAGACCCCAAAGGGTTTTTGTTTTTGTGTTATTTCTGTTGATATTTAACATATTAGAAATTAAAACTGAGAAAAAAATTTAAATCCTCACCCAAAAATATGTTTACTGATTTTAGAGAGGGAGGAAGGGAGAGGGAGAGACAAAGAAACTTCAGTGTGAGAGAGAAACATCAAGTGGTTGCTTCCCTTACAACCAGGATGGAACTCACAGCCCTGTGGTATAAGGGACCATGCTCCAACCAACTGAACCACCCAGCCAGGGCAAACCTGAGAAAAACATTTTAAATATGTATTAATTTGTTAAAAAATAATAAGCCTGTGATGTGCATAATAACATATTTGTATGAAAAATGATCATGTTTTCCAAATACAAAAAAAAAACTTAGAAGAATGGCAGTATTTTTTGTTTTTGCAAATGTCTTAATTTTTTTAATGCCTGGCTTGATAAAAGACAGCAGGGTAGTTGTATCTACATCATTCAATTGTTGCCATATTTGTTATAATTTGTTTATGTAAAGAAAATCCAGCCTCATACAGAGATATAATCAGGGATGGGGAAAGGACTGTTTTAATAGCTTTTTCAGATAATTGTGAATATTTTCTTTGATAGCAAACCCAAACTCAATAAGTGGTAGTTTCTTTATGGAAATGTGGAACTTGAAATAATTTCAATGAACTTTTTGTGCTGTATTACATTAAAAATCCATTGATCTGTTTTGCACTTTAGGTAGACATTTTACCCATGTATAATTCTGTAACATCATGGCTTATTCATTTAGAAAACATTGATTCAGAGTTATACAGAATTAAATGTTGACACATTTCATTATACAATATATAAAAGTCTAATTCAGGACTTCTGACCAAGATGGAGGTAGGTAGACACACTGTGCCTCCTCGCACAACCAAAATAAGGACAACAAAAACATACAAACAAAAAAACAACCAGTACTGACAGAAAATTGAACTATATGGAAGTCCGACAACCAAGGAGTTAAAGGAGACACATTGATCCAGACCGGTAGGAGGGGCAGAGTCGGGCAGCCAGGCGGAGAAGGGTTGCAGCAAAAAAAGCAGTGTCTGTCGGACCCCTAGCACATAAGGCAGAAGCTAGCCCACCAAGAGCACATGCTGGCAACTGGCAAAGCCAGCCAGGCGAAGCCAGCGAGGCAGGGGATTGTGGAGGGTCTTGGTGTGCAAGGCAGCTGGCAGACTGGGCACTCCACCATTTGTGCGCAGATAAACTAGGTGAAAGTGGGAAGCGAGACAGACCACACAAACCAGGGTCCCAGCATGGGGAAATAAAGCCTCAAAACACCAACTGAAAACACCTGTGGGGGGTAAGGAGCCTGGAGAAACTCCAAGCCTCACAGGAGAGTTCACTGGAGAGACCCAGAGGGTCCTAGAAAGTACACAAATCCACCCACAAGGGAATCAGCACCAGAAGGGCCCAGTTTGCTTCAAGGAAGTGGAAGAAGTGACTGAAATCCAGCAGAGAGCAGAGCAGACGACATTGTTCCCTCTCAGACCCCTGCCCCACAAACAGTGTCACAACCCAGCAACTGGGTTGCCCCACACAAGTTAACACCTAAGGCTCTGCCCCTCACTATGTAAAAGGTGCCTCAAGACAAAAAAAAAAAATGGCCCAAATGAAAGAACAGATCAAAGCTCTAGAAAAAATACAACTAAGCGAAGAAGAGATAGCCAACCTATCAGATGCACAGTTCAAAGCACTGGTGATCAGGATGCTCACAGAATTAGCTGAATTTGATTGCAAATTAAACGAGAAAATGAAGGCTATGCTAAGTAAAATAAAGGAAAATGTACAGGGAACCAATAGTGATGGGAAGGAAATTGAGACTCAAATCAACGGTGTGGACCAGAAGGAAGAACGAAACAACCAAACAGAAAAGAATGAAGAAATAAGAATTCAAAAAAATGAGGAGAGGCTTAGGAACCTCCAGGACATCTTTAAACATTCCAACATCCAAATTATAGGGGTACCAGAAGGAGAAGAGAAAGAGCAACAAGTGGAAAAGTTACTTGAAAAAATAATGAAGGAGAACTTCCCCAATCTGACAAAGAAAATAGACTTCCAGGAAGTCCAAAGAAGTTGGACTCAAGGAGGAACACACCAAGGCACATCATAATTACATTAGCCAAGATTAAAATTGAGAGAATCCTAGAAGCAGCAAGAGATAAGAAGAAAGTTACCTACAAAGGAGTTCCCATCAGACTGTCAGCTGATTTCTCAAAAGAGACCTTACAGGCAAGAAGGGGCAGGAAAGAAGTATTCAAAGTCATCAAAGGCAAGGACCTACCTCCAAGATTACTCTATCCAGCAAAGCTTTCATTTAAAATGTAAGGGCAGATAAAGTGCTTCTCAGATAAGGTCAAGTTAAAAGAGTTCATCATCACCAAGCCCTTATTATATGAAATGTTTAAGAGATTTATCTAAGAAAAAGAAGATAAGAAACACATTCAGTAAAATGACAGCAAACTCACAATTATTAACAACCACACCTAAAACAAAAACAAACTAAGCAAACAACTAGAACAGGAACAGAAACACAGAAATGGAGATCGCGTGGAGGGTTATCATTGGGGCACTGGGAGGAGCAGAGAGGGGGAAAAGGTACAGAGAATAAGTAGCATAGATAGTAGGTAGAAAATAGACAGTTGAGAAACTATCCACTATATTTCAAGTCTGAATAATCATTATTGACCTGTCATTTGTTCTTCCACATAAAAAATGATGTTCCAGCCCTGGCTAGGTAGCTCAGTTGGTTAGAAGATCATCCTCATAAACTAAAGTTGTAGGTTCAATAACTGGTCAAGGTGATATAGAAAAATGACTTAAACCCAGTAGGCCTTAGCAGAGGGTCCCCCTTCCCCCAGTTCAAACGGCAAGGCCAGAGCACAGGGTCCCACTCCCCTAGTGTAAATGGCAAGGCCAGCCAGTGAGCCAGCCAGGAGATAAAGTACTAATGGTCCAGCCCTCGCCAATCAAAACATAGGGTGCTGACTAACCAAATGAAGAAACCTGAATTAACCCCTGCATTCCTCTGCATTCTGCTTCTGTATCTCGCTTCTGTCACATAGCCACGTAGAGATAAAGTATATAAGCCCTGTAACCCCTTTGTTCAGGGCCCAGAATTTGGAGTTGGACTCTTCTGGGACCACACATGAATAAAGGATGGTGCTCTTAGCCCCTCTGGTGTCTGGTCGTTTCGATTTTCTGTAACATTTTGGTTCCCTGACCGGGAAACGACCTTACACACAATGGGCCGAATTGCTGCCGGGAGGAGATGGTCGGAGTCAGCGGGCAGCAACCCGAGAAAGGGGGGAGCATGTGCCCTGAGATTTCTTAGGCCCTGCCAATCGGGTTGACCAATGCCAGGCCATCGGCAGTCTGCTCCTAGGTTTTGGAGGGACTCAGACCACGATCAATCGGAAGGCGCCAAATCTGCAAATTGGTGAGTGCCCAGGGGACCAGACCCGAGACCAGGAGAGACTGATCATCTCTCAAATCGGAAATCAGGATCGAGACTAGGAAGTCCGATCACCGGACCCTCACTCGGGGAGGGAAAAGTTTAAACTTCGGTGTGAGTGTGTGTATGTTAGTGTGAATGTGTCTGTGACCTGAGTGGTTTCCCTTCAAGGAAACACCCTCCCTTTGTTTGTCTGCGCTGGCACCGGGTGGGAAGCATGGGTGGGGGGTATCTCCACAGGGCCACCTGTGGAGGGAGGGGCCTGGGCCCCTCTGCAGAGTACAAAGGACTGGGAATGAGCTCCTCCCAGCTAGTGAGCATAGCATTTAAAGTTTACAATGCCTGGGAAGCAGGGAAAGCAAAACGGGCCACAGTAGTTTTTAGAATTAGCTTAGGGAAGCCAAAAGAAGCAAGACTCTAGGGCAGAGAAAAGAAACTCATTAAGTGCCTGCCACCGTGCCAGTGGCAAAAGAGGCCCTATAGAGAAGAAGAAAAGTGCAATAGACATTAATCAGTGTGCCCACTGCAAGGAGGAAAGACACTAGAGGAATGAGTGCCCACATCACAAAAGAAACTGTTGGGCAGACGGAACTCCAGAAAGCTAGGGACTTTTGGCTGCCACATACTTAGTTTAAGTATAGTCCTTCCCAGTGTAGGAAAAGAACCAGGATTGAAAACATATGAAAGAATAGAAGGTTTGTGAATGTTGCAGACGGTCCGTGGAAGTAAAAGTTTTGAGAAGCCTAAGAGATATCAGAAGGAAAAGGAAGTATAAAGGGTTTGTGAGTATTGCAAAAGAATTTGAAATGAATAGTTAAATCTAAATGAGCGGAAATATGTATAAAAGATATAAAAGTTTTAAACCTGGATTAATAGGAACCTCAACTACTTGTTTTCTGGTTTCATGGGAAAAGGCAAATTTCTCACATTGGTTCTGATCTGTTCAGAAACTTGTACTGAAGACCTAGGAAAGGTCACCATAGCTGGTTAGGGAGAATACCTTTGCCACCTGGGACCCAGGAAAGGTCATTTGGGGCTGATGAGAGATTCAGCCTGAGGCAAAGAGCATGTCTCTGCCAAGAGGCCGGGCCTGAAGGAGCACGTCTCCATAAGGCACCAATAGACACATTTGGTGCAAAGGAATGCCTCTACCTGTGTATTGTTCTAGAACTCTGTATTTTGGATTTTGCTGTGTATCTGCTCTGAAAAAGAAATTGAGAATTCCAGAAAAGGTTAAAACTTCATGCTCTGTAAGGAAATGAATAAGGAAGTAAATAGTCTTTGCATTTTTCTCCCTACTTGATCCCTCCAGAATTTGGCATTCTGAAGGAGTGTGTGATGACATAAGGTTTATTTGCATAAAACCAATAAGATCAGTCATTAATAGTAGTTTTGTTAACCAAGACTTTGACTGGAATGTCACACCCAAAGGAGGCATGTATGGGTTCTGGTCGTCAACAGAAAGCCCTGGAGAACTGGGATTGACTTGCGAAGCTAGTGGACGCCCACAAGAGAAGCCTGATACTTTGGTTGGTTATGTGGTTCATGCCAGCCTTTCCAGGGAGGGAACGAAGGTTGCTTTCCTGAAAGATGGCTAAAAAGGAACCTGTAAGCACAATAGAGACTCAAAGACTTGAGTGAAACAACAAGTACAGGCGAAGCCAGATGGCGGATGTGTGGCTCTGTTTCTGTGCCGTGAGGGGAGGGACTGAGAAGTCAATCTAAGGGTTCCCTGAGTGAGTTCCAGCAAAGTAGACTTAAAGATCATAAGAGATCCAGGCTGCTCTTGGTGTGTTTATGCAAATGAACAGGTAAAATGAAAAGTAGGACTCAAAGTAGTCCCTGTAATAACAGTGATGGTGATCTCAAGGAGAAAAATAATAATTCAAGGAAAATCACAATGTTCAGCTTTAGACATCTGAATGGTGCAGCTAACTGTCTTGAAAGTTTGTTTTCATTTGAAAGGTAAAACTAGGTTTGTATGATGTAATTTTACCTCCTATTTCTTGCCTAATCTGTCACCTCTAGAATATGACCAGAATGCCAATGGTCCAGTAATACCAGCCTTTGGACACTAAACCTACGACTTCCTAGTGACAACCAACCGGCTAGGATTCTGTAAGGTCCTTCCCTTACAAGAAGGACTTCCTCTGTACTGTACCCACCCCCTTTTCAGAGCACCCCTGACCCAAAGGTAGGTAAAACGACGTCCATGTCCAGCCAGAAGTAGTTACAAGAAGATTGAGACCTTCGTCCATTGTCCTTTATATGAATATAAAGTGGGTATATATATCTAAAAAGAAAGAATAATTCAGGATACAGCCAAGAGATGAGGCCATCACACTCCATTCAGCCTGAAAATTATATTTGAATAAAATTAGAAAAAAGACAGAATTTGAAGCTAAGGGGGGAACTAAACCAGACTCAGTATCTAGAGAGGCTAGGACAGATCTTAGATAGCATAAATAAGGCTAGACCAGGCCAGGAACCCCAGCCCCAAGGGAGGCCAGTGCACTCCTTTCAGCCAAGACAATATATATAGGTAAAAGATTAGAAAAAAGAACCCCTCCAGCCAACCCAGACAAGTCCCCACCTGGTACTATTAACCACCCCAGCTGCCCTTAAAGTTTCAGGTGTCACCCCCTGGATTCATCACAGCCGAGCCAAGGCAGCCTCGGACCCCGATGCAGAAGAGACCAGACCCACCTTGCGACTACAGGCCCTGAAGCTCCAGAGGTTGCCGGTTGGGGGAGAAAACTACTCCCAAGGATGGACCGGTTGTCCCACCTGGCACCTGTTCCTGATTGACATCCAAAGGCACCACTACCAGAGACTCCAGCCCAGTTCTGATGATGCTATGACTGAAGAAAGCTCAGTCTAGCATCAAAGGGGGGAATGATATAGAAAAATGACTTAAACCCAGTAGGCCTTAGCAGAGGTTCCCCCTTCCCCCAGTTCAAACGGCAAGGCCAGAGCACAGGGTCCCACTCCCCTAGTCTAAACGGCAAGGCCAGAGCACAGGGTCCCCCTCCCCTAGTGTAAATGGCAAGGCCAGCCAGTGAGCCAGCCAGGAGATAAAGTACTAATGGTCCAGCCCTCGCCAGTCAAAACATAGGGTGCTGACTAACCAAATGAAGAAACCTGAATTAACCCCTGCATTCCTCTGCATTCTGCTTCTGTATCTCGCTTCTGTCACATAGCCACGTAGAGATAAAGTATATAAGCCCTTGTAACCCCTTTGTTCAGGGCCCAGAATTTGGAGTTGGACTCCTCTGGGACCACACATGAATAAAGGATGGTGCTCTTAGCCCCTCTGGTGTCTGGTCGTTTCAATTTTCTGTAACAAAGGCACATACAGCGAATCAGCCAATGAATGCAAAATCAGCAAAATGAATTCAAGTAAGTCAAACAACAAATTGATGTTTCTCTCTCTTACACTCTCTCCTTCTCCCTCTCTCTCTCAAAAGCAAACAAACAGATAAATAAATAAATAAAACTTTGTTAAAATACTGACTGAAGTCAAAGTAAACTTTTCTGAAAATCGAAAGGAAAATGTCCTATTCAGTTGAAAAGAATAAGTGAATTTATCAGAGTATTTATTAAGTAGAAATTACTAAACAAAATATTTAATCTAAGTCTCTATATCTCATAAAATTGCTCTACAAAGTTGTAACATAGTGAGAGTAATATATCTTACTTTTCCACTTAAAAAAAAAAGAGTTCAATGCAAAGTGTATATGAAATCAATGGTTTATCCATTAGTGAAGAGTTATATCAAGGACAGTGTTACATATTATAATAATTAGCATTTCTCCTGCCCTCTCTACTTATTAGAGATATATTCTCAGGACAAAAAGCACAATCTTAAATGAGTTTAACAATAATTATAATGTTAGTATTGTTATTCTGAAACTATTACATATCAAGTATAAAGCATACAAATAAAGGGTGGGCAAAAGTCGTGAGTACTCTAAACACAGAGTTTTGTTGGGAACTGCTGTGCCTGGTTTCAGGAGTTGTAACCCCACCATGGCTAATGCTGAGTGAGTGACCTTTGGACCATAAGCCACTAAAGAGACAAAGCTTATCTACCTGGCAGGGGTGCCACCCTTGCTGCTTTTACTTCACCCTGCCTGGCCCCCAAGGCTTGATCGGCTACCTAATGATGGGTGAGATTCCTCAAGGGAGGGATGACCTAAGACAGGCAGGATCATGGGGGACCCCAGGGAAGGACTTGAGGGGCTATAGCAAAAGGGGGTGATGGACCCTCGTCCCTCAGCTTTCACATAGCCTGAGTCTTCATTCTGTCTGCAAGCAGTCTCCTAATCTCTTGGCTGCCTTACTTCCCCTGCCTGACATAAGCCTGAGACAATGCCTTAAGCCTGAGACAATGCCTTAAGCCTGAGACAGTGCTGGTGATGGATACCACCCTGTGCTGGAAAGGGCAAGTTCCCTAGGGCAATCAGGCCTAGGAAAGAACATGTAAAATCCTGTGAAACCTGCTTTGTTTAGAATGCTCACGATCAAATGATAAGGGTGTGAGCAGGAAGAGGGTTTGTTTCGCAAAGTTTTATGGCCATTTGACTATCTGACCCTGACTCAAAATAGGCCTTCAGAGTTCTTTGTATGTTATCTATTGTTTGATCCTATCTGCCTGATAATGATTAATGAGCTTTACCTGTACCCAAAAAAAGCTTTTCGAGGCAAGGGTCATGGCGCTCTCCTCTTGAGAGGGTGGCAGAGGCGCTCTGAGGCTTGTTCTCCCCTTGAGAGAGAAGTCATGCTGTCCCTTTTCCTCTGCAGGACTCAGTAGTCCATGTGAATTTATTTCTTCTTATCCATAACTCCGTGGACACTACAGGCTGGTGTCCCCATCAGAGTTTATTCCTTTTTTTCAGTTTTTCTCTCTTTTTTTCTTATTGCTCAATCCTTCCACCCCCCAGAGTTTATTGTATTATTATTTATTAATTATTATATTATCTTCTGTACAAACAACTGTAAAACTACTTTTGCTGCACCCTGAATTTTATCTCTTATTGTCTGTAGTAGAATCAATGATAGGTCCCCTTTTTATTTCTAATGTTACTTGTTTGTACCTTATTTATTTTTTATTGAACAGTCTCATCAAAGGTGTATTAATTTTATTCATCATTTCAAAAAACAACTTTTGGATTTCCTGATTCTCTCTATTGTAGGTTTAATTGTATTTTATTTCTGCTTTTATCCTATTTCCTTCTGCTTTTTTGCATTTACTTTGCTCTGTTTTCTCTAGCTTCTTGAGATTAATATTGAGATAATGGATTTTTAACTTTTTTTTCCTAATTGACATATTTTTAAAGTTAAGTATTTCACTTGAAATGCAGCTTCAGTTTCATCCTACAAAATTTTACACTTTGTATTGTTGTTTTCATTATTATTTAATTCAAAATATTTTCTAATATTTACTGTAATTTATTCCTTATCATGGGTTATTTAGAAGATTATACCTTAATTCCAAAATGTATAGAAATTTTCTACATATCTTTTGTTATTAATGTCCAGCTTAATTTCACTGTGGCCAGAGAACATATTCCATATGATTTCCGTGCTTTGTAATTTGTTGAGAATTAATTACGGCCTCTCATGTGGTCAGTTTTGCTAAGTGACACATATGTGCTTGAAAAGAAATGATACTTTTCAGCTGAATTCCAGTTTTTGTCTTCATTTAGCATCCATCTTTGTCACCACTTTCCATTCAATTTTTTATCCTCTTAGTAAATTTCACAAAGTGAAAAATGGCACCAAAGTAGATCTTACCTTTCTTAGTTCATAGGTCTCTTTAGTGCATAAATCTCTAAATAAAAAGAGCCCCATATGTAAACATGCTGAAAAGTTGTCCCTATAGCTTCCCTGATGTAGAGACTACTGTGTATTACCCAGAAATCCTGGGTTTTGAGCTTGATGCTATGACTACATGACACTTTTGGTTTGCCTCCCTAGGAGAATTGTGAGTGTGCTTTAACTGCAGAAAGGACAGTGAGTCAAGTATTTTATGACCACAGGGCAGACTCTGGTATTTATGAGTACTGTTCACAAAATATTTTCAACTCACAATCTTCTGGACATGTAATAGTGTTCCCTGTGGTTGAATGGGGTCATGTGACTAGTATCAGCCAGTGAGTCGTGATTGGAAGTGACAAATGTCATCTGTAGGAGAACGTATAACAGAATACATATTGGCAGTGTGAAATAGCCCAAAATCCTGTTTTCCTCTAGTATACAATTCAGCACCTTTGAACATGGTGGCTGCTCCATTAGCCAAAGTGCCTGAGTGACCATGACAAGTAGAGCCCCTTCCCCTCCAAACACACAGTAGGCATGCACTGAGCAAGGAATAAGTCATTAGTGTTTTAATCCACTAAAATTTTGAAGTTATCAGTTACTACAGAATAATTTGGCCTATCCTGACTAATACACAGTCTTAATGAAATCACAAATGTTTCTACTACATTTTAACCATAGCAATGATTGTTCATTTACCCTACATTTATACAAAAAGTACCATACATATGATTCTTTGCAGGAGGAAGTTAGTTTTAATAAATTTTTAAAAACAGCAAGTAAAAAACTGCAATGAAATACCACTGCATATCATATAGATAGCTATAATTTAGAAAATGGAAAATAATAAGTATTGTTGAAGATGTGGAAATAATAGTGTTACAGGAAATCGAAATGACCAGACCCCGGAGGGGTTAAGAGCACGATCCTTTATTCACGCGTGGTCCCAGAGGAGTCCAACTCCAAATTCTGGGCCCCAAACAAAGGGGTTACAAAGCTTATATACTTATCTCTTCTGGGCTATGTGGCAGAAGCAAGATACAGAAGCAGAATGCAGAGGAATGTAGGGGTTAATTCAGATTTTTTCATTTGGTTAGTCAGCACTCTATGTTTTGACTGGAGTAGGACGGACCATTAGCACCTTATCTCCTGGCTGGCTCACTGGCTAGCCTTGCCATTTAGACTAGGGGAGGGGGACCCTGTGCTCTGGCCTACTGGGTTTAAGTCATTTCCCTGTATCAATAGAACCCTCATACACAGTTGTTGGGAATGTAAAATTGTGCACCTGCTGTTAAACCATTCAACAGTTTCTCAAAAAGTTCAACATAGAATTAATTTATGGCTCAGCAATTCTACTCCTAGGTATATATATTCAAAAGAAATGAAAACATATGACTACACAGAAACTTGTACACAAATGTTTACAGTAACACTATTCATAATAGCTAAAAAGTGGAAATAAGTGAAATATCCATCAACAAATGAATGTAGTATGATTGCTGGATCAGGTGTGATTTTCCAAGCTCACTATATGTTATTTATAATAGTGACTTGAGTGTCATTGATTTGATATGGTATTTTTTATGGAAATACCTTGAGATAATGCAAAACTATCATTTAAAAACATTCTATCACAGGAATGAATGTTAGCTTTGCTATGGTAGAGGGTTAACAATTTTTCCTAAGTACCAGCTGAGTCTCCATTGGTTCACTTGCTCAAAAACTGAAGGAATTGTGGCTTCCTTTGTTCTCAATGAGTCTAACCAAAATAGATGAAAAGAGAGATGATTTTTTAAAAAATACTTTTTTTTTTATTTTTAGAGAGAAGGGAAGGGAGGGAGAAAGAAAGGGAGAGAAACATCAATGTGCCTCTTGTGCACCACCTACTGGGGACCTGGCCCACAACCCAAGCATGTCCCCTAGGGAATCAAACTAGCGACTCTTTGGTTCACAGGCTGGCACTCAGTCTACTGAGCTACATAAGCCAGGGGTGATTCTTTTTATTCTGATCCTCATACCTATGAAAAGGTCAGCATCTCTAATAATACAAGAAATGCACATTAAAATTAGATACAATCTTTCATCTACCTGTTTTGCAAAGTTTAATGATAGATAATGTTTACTATTGTCAAGAGTTGTAAGATGAATACTCTCAATAATGGATGATGGGAGTATAAATGATACCATTTTATTGAGGACAAGTTTAAAATATCTATCAAAATTTTATACATACATAATTTTGACATGGCAATTCCTATTCCAGGAATTTATCCTTTAGTAATACTGACACAATATTTATAGCATAAATATTCAAGGATGTTCATTGTATCGTTGTTGGTGATAGCTAAAACACGATATACAATTCTATGTCTATCAATGGAGATCATTTTTTAATTATTTATTTATTTTAGAGAGATAGAGGAGAGGAGAGAAAGAGAAAGGAAGAAATATCTATTTGTTGTTCCACTTATTGATGCATTCATTGGTTGATTCTTCTATGTGCTCCAACTGGGGACCGAAGCCACAACCTTGGCATATCAAGACTACACTCTAACCAACCGAGTACCTGGCCAGGGCCTGTGCCATTATTTTTTAAAATGAGATTAATCTAGATAAATGGTAATAGAAAAAATACAATAAAAAATAAATGAGATTACAGATACTGACATGGGAAAATGTCTAAGCTATATTTAGTGGGAAAAAACAAATTGCATATTGATTAGGATTTCCATTTCAGTGGGGAAAGCAAAAATGGTATTAAAGTAGTACTATTATTATTACTAATACAGTAATAGCAAACACCTACCATTGGTAAGATGCTGCCTTAAGCTGTGTACATAAATTATTTTATTTAACCTTCACAATGACCCTATGAGGTAAGTCTATAATAACACTACTAGTATTTGCAGATGAGCAAAATGGAGAACAAGGAGATTAACTAACTTGCCAAAGATCTCATTGACAAAAAGCTGGAATTTGAACCCTGGCCATCTGGCTCTAGAATCCATCCATCTTCTTAACCTACTATGCCAAGTCTCCTTATATATGTATGTAAGCATATACATACAAAGTTTACAATTATATACATCAAACTCTTAACAATGATTATACACTATGAATATACTAGTTTTATAAACAAATAATTGTTTAGTTCCTGCCATGAACCAGACATTGTTCCAAATACTGGACAGAGCAGTGTTTTAATAATAAGATAACTAGCTAAGAAAAAATAACTCAAAGATCTCAATGTCTTAACAAGATTATGCTTTAACTTCCATTCACATCACAGAGTAAATTGGGTGTTAAGTAGTCAGCCTTTCATACTTTGATTCAAGGATTCTGTCTCCTATCAACTTGTGGTGGCACCATCTTCTTGGGGAGGGATCTGCATACATTTTCTGTAAAGGGACAGATAGCAAATATTTTAAGCTGTGTGGGACATACTGTCACAACTACTCAATGCTACCATTGTGGTGTGAAAAGAGCCATAGATAATATATAAATGAATGGGCACGGTTGTGTTCCCATTAACTTTTTTACAAAAACATATGGTGCGTTAGATTTGACCCATGGGCCATAGTTTACCAAGTCCTTGTTCCAGGGTCTTCTCAGAGTCCTGACTGGATCCTGTCTGCATTCAAGAGGTCAAGAGAAAGATTGAGAAAGTTTTAGAAACAGGATGTGACTTCTACCCATTTACATTCGGCCAGGATCCAGACAAGTGGGTCCAACCAAATAAAACTGGGATATGTAATTTTCTTGTGACTCAATGAAAGAAAAAAGAGATTGGTGACTATTTAGCAAGCCTGTGGCACAGTAAGCTCTTTTAGTTACCAAATATCCTGTTTACTATTTTTCCTTTATATAGATATTACTCTTCCCATTCCCAAACAGGGCAACCCAAAGTTCTACCCAGTAAATACATCCAGCTCAAAGTCCAAGCTCTCCAGGTGATGTCCAGTTTTGTCCACCATGTTCAGATAGGGCTCTTTATGACCTGGTGACTGATGAACTAAAAAAACAAATAATCTGCCAGATATATTTTATTTCATATAGAAATGAAACAAAAACAAGAAAACTGTGAAATACATTCTCATTCAGAATAGGTAAGAATTGAAGACACACTTCTCACTGGGCCCCTCTCTAGCTGACATTATGTTCACACTTAGTTTCTCATCTCCACCCAATGACTTTGAGATGGAATAAATCAGGAAGGGAGATAAAGAAAAAAAGAAGAGAAAGGGAAGGAGGAAAAGAAAGAGGAAGATGAAGAGCTCAAAGCCTTTCCTAGCTAATTTCTTACAATTGAGATTTAGAAGCAGTCAGAATTTTTTATCTACAAGATCCCAGATTTTAGACTCTATTCTTTCCTGTTGCTTCTTACAAACCCATAAGGGAATTCTTTCCTGATCTCCTCTCTTTCTTATAATATCTTGCCACACACTGCTAAAAATAACATCTATTAAGTTTCTATTTTCTACTCTCTTCCCCCAGAGCTCAGTAGACACATGGTCTGCTTCTCAAGTAATCATGGGCAACAGTTTTTCGAAATGTTTTGCCACTGCATCCCATGGTTTACCATCTTTTCAGCCACTGATACTAGGTTTATTCAGCCCACCACCCACCTGCTGTGTAAATGTCACATAGGTTTTTTTTTTTTTTCAGAAGCATTCTACCTCAAGCAGTGAACAAAACAAATAAAGCCTCTACTCTCATTGAGCTTACATTCTGTAGGATTCTTCTAACTCTTCATATGGTTTTATTTTAGGAAGGACATGCTTGTTTTTAAATGTGCTCAGGATTTGTTTTAATGAGTTATGGTAAGACATGCAGACGTGGAAATCACTGTCATGAAGGAGAAAGTTTTTACACTCAAAGATTCCTGGAAACAGGAGGCCCATTTTGGACTTCTGATATCTAGAACTGTAAGATAATAAATTTGTGTTGTTTTAAGCCACTAAATGTGTAGCTATATGTTACAGCAACAATAGGAAACTGATATACTGTCTTCGTTAATGAATAAAAGAATATTTCTAGCCAACCTAAAAATACATAATTATTAAAACATATTCAGGCCCTGGCTGATGTGGCTCAGTGGATTGAGCACAGGCCTGCAAACCAAAGCATCGCCGGTTTGATTCCCAGTCAGGGCACATGCCTGGGTTGCAGGCCAGGTCCTCAGAAGGTGGTGCATGAGAGGCAACCACACATTGATGTTGCTCTCTCTCTTTTTCTCCCTCCTTTCCCCATCTCTCTAAAATAAATAGATAAAATCCTTAAAAAAACAAAAAACATATTCATATCAATAATTTATATCATTTTGATTATATATAATTAACTTATAGAAGTTGAGCTTTTCTTTTTTATTTAGCATTTCTTCTCAAATTTTGAGCTTTAAGACACAAGAAAACTTTCAAGTAGTGTTGAAATAATGAAATTTCTGAAGAATGTCAAACATTTAATTATAAATAGCATTATCTCCTTTTATCAGGTGAAAGAGAACTTTGTTGTTGTCCACTGCTGTCTAGAACTCAAAATAAAGTGTAGGTATAAAGACATCTGAACATACATCACTGACCTCTGCAGCTTAGTTAGCTGGGCATGGTCCAACAAAGTGAAAGTTTGCTAGTTTCAATTCCCAGTTAGGGCACATGCCTGGGTTGTGGGCTGGTCCCCCATCAGGGATTGTGTGAGAGGGAATTACACATTGATGTCTCTCCCTCTCTTTCTTCCTCCCTTCCCCTCTCTCTAAGAATGAATAAATTAAAAAAAAAAAACTTTTAAAAAAGTCACTTGAACAGACATATTACTTTTATTATTTATAACAGTTTTTTTTTAAGATTTTATTTATTTATCTTTAGAGGGTAAGGGAAGGAGAGAAGGAGAGAAATATCAATGTATGGCTGCCTCTCGTCTGTCTCCTGTTGGGAACTGGCCTGCAACCCAGGCATGTGCCCTGACTGGGAATCGAACTGCGATCCTCTGGTTCGCAGGCCCATGGTCAATCCAGTGAGCTACACCAGCCAGGACTTTTTAAATTTTTATTATTTTTAATTTGAGCTTTAAATTTGAAAAGGACAATATTTAAAAGATATTTTTTCAGAAAGGACAAGATATGAACTTGTCATATAAGTAATTATTAAACTTTGTAAGCAATTAAAACAGGAGCTCTGTTAAACTTAAAATAATTTATAGTCTAATTTATTACTTTTTTTTTTTTACTCCATGTCCCCCCCATTCACAATACAGACCAGGCAAAGGGCCTGGGCTGAGGTGTATATGGGGTGGGTTTACTACCTCCTCTTTCTGTACAGGCAGTATAAGAACACAGCCTGTGGTAAGCACCGGGAGGCTCTAATTTATTACTTAATTATTATATTTACTCAGAAAATATTTCACACTCACACAATAGAAGAATCTTATCTAAATCTTGGGCAAGCTAGGGATTTCTGAAGAACTTTATAACTGGAACTCTCACTGTGCCATTATGGACTGCGTTTTTAAATCCTTGTTCAGTTAGATTATGGATCAATATGGGGGCACAACTTCAGGATTTATTAACACCTTGTTCATACGTAAATCACACAGAGTGTTCTCTTACATCTTGACTTAGTTCATTTGCATATTTTTGTGGACTTTTTTATTTTCCTTTGGGAAAGGAGAAAGGAAGTCATGCTTCCAGAACACTTTAGATTTCTCAGGAGATTACTAAACTCCATTCAAGTCATGAAGAATAAATCCTACTGTATTTGGATTTTCATTCTATCACACATTCAATCTCATTTATGTAGTTGTTATATAAACCAAAGTAAGCCATATTAAAGTCCTCTATTCTTTGTTTTAAATGCATTTGCCTGGAGATAGCCAAACTGCAAAGTTTAGAGCCAACTATCACGTTTAGAGGGCACATAGTCCTCCATAACGATGCTCTCAACTCTGACAATAACTGCGAATTTGGGGTTCCCAAAACCACCCCGAGTTTCAAAAATTTGCTAGAAAGACTCACAGATTTCACAGAAAACTGTTATATTCAGTTACAATTTATTACAAGGAAAGGATACAGGTCAAAATTAGCCAATGGAAGAAACACCTAAGGCAAAATCTGGCAGAGTTCCAAACACAAAGCTTCCATTGTTCTCTCCCATCAGTAAGGATGTTGTTTCCGTCCCAGCATCAAGATATTCGTAGATTCATAGATAATATTCATAGACGATATTCATAGATTACACCAATCAGGTCCTGGGATTTTATTGGAGCTTTGTCACCTATGCATAACTGACTTACTGATTGATTGATTGACTGCCCACATAGCTGAACTCATCTCCTGGTTGATCACATAGTTGGTCTCTCTCTAATGGCCAATCCCTACCCCAAAAAAAGATAGTCCTATCAGGTATGATATAGATTAGCTCCCAGAAGCCAAGGGCAAAGGCGAGACCTCTCTTTGGGCAAGGCCAAATTATTTAATATACACTGAAAATAATTTACATTTTTTCTTTTTAAAATTTGTTTTTCTATCATTGTATAGATTTTCTCCTTTTTGATGATGATACTTCTGATTACATATAAATTACAGATTTTTGTGACCAATAAATCTTCAATAATTTTCAGAGGAGTGGGTAGCCACAGATACAAAAATATCTGAATCATTATAAAGTCTAGCTACTTTTCCTTTGTAGGGAGGGAAAAGTTTTTGCATTTATATACAAACAGAAAACCAGCAGCCATGGTTTTCCAACCTCAGCCAAGTGTTGAAAGGAAACAGAGCACACAAGTGTGTTACAGCAGTTCCAGATCTCCAAGAGCCATTTTCTGTTCACAAACACATAAAATGTTTTTGGTTATTTAATTCATAATGACCTACAGGCAAGACAAATAAAACAGAGTGCCAGAACAAACAAACAATCAAAAAGAAAACATAAGGACACAATCAGATCCTCTGCCTTCTGCTACCCAACTGTAACAAGATTCCCTGCGTCCGTCTGACTGCCATCTAACATACATCAAATGACCATATCATAAATAAACAAAATGCCAGATTTCATGCTGCTGCCACCAGCAGTTAAACACAAATGAAAACCAGAATAACATCCAAACTTGGCTGTAACTAGTAACAGAACCAGAAACAGAGAAAAAGATTTAGTCAGTAAAGTTCTATTGCCACGTGAGAGACAACTCAAGAGCCAGAAAGATTATGTCTAGGTGAAAAGAGTCCATCTAGTACTCCTCTCTGGCACCGCAGTCTACTCAGGGCCAATAGGTAAATCATTTAGACAGAAAATTTAAGTCCATACAAAGTTATAAAGATCAGCTTCTAAATGGTTTACTCATCAAAAAACAAAATAAAACAAATAAATAAGGCATGCATTAAAAGAAAAATACTCACAATGTTACCAAGGTTGACAAGTTTACAATTGGTTTGTCAATAAAAGAAAAATAGTAATTTTCTCACACAATTATCTGTAAAACTTTCTTCCATCTTCAGATATCCTCATTGCAGAAGTCAGGGGTAGAGATGGTTTTCTTTGGGGGTCAATAATTTACAGAAAGGTTTAAGGTTTCATTTAATTTAGGATCTAGAACTTAATTTAGGTCTAGTTCTAGACCTTGGTTTTGTTGTGTCTTATTTTTGTTTCTTAGAGCACAAACTGGTGTGTATGTTTCCTTTCTGTGGTATGTGATATGCATGTTTACCCTTAGTGGAAGCAGGTAGTGTCAATTTTGTTCCACATTGCTTTAACTCACTTCTTGATATCTCCCTCCTCTGGTCTATCTGAATTATTGTATCAATTCAATTGTATGGAAAAGGTTGCCATTTACTGAGCACTTAATTTCCGTCAAATGAAAGTATGGTTTTGTTTAATATTCACAATAATTCTGTGAGGTAGGTATTACTCTTATTTTACATACAAAGAAAGTGCCAGAGATATTAAGTCATTTACCCAAGGACCCATAAATAGTAAGAGGTGAAGCTGAGATTTGAATTCATTTTGCTCATTACTTACTTCTTTTGTATTGTAACTCTGTTGTACTCATCTCATCTGCTTTGTCCATCAATTGTCAGCTCCTTGAGGACAGGGATTATGCCTCGCATCTCCTTAAATGATGAGAACAAATTATAGGGTCCAGCATGTAGTAGGAATATAAATGAATGAGCTGTCATTTGGTATTTTACAATTGTTTAACATGCATATATACTATTTTTTTTATAAAGATTATGTAAGCTCCCTGAGGGCAAGGAATGTTGAATTTAGAGCAAAGATATGAATGTCAAAGATAGAGGCCAGTCAATCATTTGTTCAGGGCCATACCATAATAATAGCTCAGGGTGCGGACCATTGCTTTACAAGTGAGAAGCCCAATTTTGACAATGCATCCAGAGTTGATTAGTTCAGAGGAAATGACTCATTTTGTCCAAGCACATAAGAAAGTGATGAGTGGGTGTAACTATATTTTAGCTGGTCAGTGATGAGACTTCCTTGGGCTGCACTACAGGGTTAGGTGACATAGCTTATCAGAATCACAATTAGTTATTTGTTCTCTGGATAGACTAGCTTTCAAACACTTATGTCTCAATGTTCAGGAAACTTTTTAACTGAAATAGTCAGGAACTCAATTAAACAAATGCTCTTGATTTATAGGGACCACAGAGTAAAGTGAAGGAAAACAGAAGTTCTTACAGGAACTTGTTAGACTGTACTGGGACATGGAGGACCTAAGCTACCACCTATGCTGGAACAAAGAAGGTATGTGTCACTGTTACAGAAAATCAGAACGACCAGACACCGGAGGGGCTAAAGAGCACGATCCTTTATTCACATGTGGTCCCAGGGGAGTCCACCTCCAAATTCTGGGCCCCGAACAAAGGGGTCACAAAGCTTATATACTTTATCTCTTCCAGGCTACGTGGCAGAAGCGAGATACAGAAGCGGAATACAGAGGAATGCAGGGGTTAATTCAGATTTTTTTATTTGGTTAGTCAGCACTCTATGTTTTGCCTGGCGCAGGCCGGACCAGTAGCACCTTATCTCCTGGCTGGCTCGCTGGCTGGCCTTGCCGTTTGAACTGTGGGAGGGGGGACCCTGTGCTCTGGCCTACTGGGTTTAGGTCACTTCCCTATATCATCACTGGCCAAATACCTGACTATGAGGTTTCCTATTATCAGAAGCTACTCAGATATAGCTGCTGGCCTCTTGCTGGAAACCTGTTGAAGCCTCACTGCCCTTCTCCTCTCCCTGGAACTTTTCCCAGAAATCTCCTGGACTTTCTGTCACCGAATCAGCCATCCCTGACCAGAGGACATTGTCTTGCAAATGCCTATACCTTGGACACCTGGGACAGATCAGCAGGGTGACTCACCTTGCCTGGGGTCTGCTACACACCCTTAAAAACCCTCCTACCCTTTTCCTTGCTGCTGCAGTCTGCTCAGATTCAGCCTGCCTGATGGCAGTGT
>PVKM010001588.1:22242-75357 GCA_004027735.1 Carollia perspicillata
GACAATAAGGTCATGAGAGAAAATCATTGTACATAAATTTGCATGAGCCAGACCAAGCAAGAAAGCATGGCTATTATAACAGATGGTGGAAATGGGCGGGAGGGGGGAGGGCTGGGTGGGTGGGCTGGGATGGGAATAAAAGACAGAAAACTGTACTTGAACAACAATTAAAATAAAAAATATATAAAAAATAAGTAAACAAATAACAAAAAAAAAAAACCAAGATGATCTGAGGTTTGAGCCTGTTTCTGTCCATCTTCCAACATATGTCCAAATATGCCTGTTTCTTCCAAGCACTTATGGTCTCTTGGAAAAAGTCTTTAGCAAAAAGAAAAACATGTCACAAAGAGCTGACGCCTTTGAGAGAACAGGTCAGGAGACACCAAAGCTGATTCCCTGCTACCTGGAGAGGAACACGAACGCTTAAAGGTGGTGATCTACAGAAGATGGGAAATGGTGTGAGCAGGACTGGTATTCAATCGAGTGGCAGCAGTCAACAGAGCAGAAGGACAGCAGCACTAGCTGGAACCAGAGCGAGCGAATACAGAATGGTAGACAGCACCTCAGGGATTGTACAATAGAAACAATCCCCATCTCCATCCTCTGGCAACTCCTAATGGAAACAGGGAGGGCGGGTGTATTATCTTGGGTTATTTAACTTCTCTGACAAGGAAAATGAGGTTGATAATAAGAGTAACTGCTGTTTAGGTTTGTTGTGAGGATTGTATCATATGATGAGCACTGAAGATAACTGAATATGCTAGTCATTACATTGATAAAAATGTTAATTCATTCATTTTTAAGGGAAATTATTTACAAGCCACTCCAATACCAGTCTTATTGTTCTGAGAATGTACCAGGCACACT
This sequence comes from Carollia perspicillata, assembly GCA_004027735.1. Taxonomy (NCBI): domain Eukaryota; kingdom Metazoa; phylum Chordata; class Mammalia; order Chiroptera; family Phyllostomidae; genus Carollia; species Carollia perspicillata. Next base: position 23,110 of record PVKM010001588.1, read on the forward strand.
CTTGCCTCTTTGTCTTCGAATATGCTTTTCTCTTGGCCTGGAATGGTCTTTAGACAGCTCCATAAAGTCATTTACTCAAATGTCACCTCCTCAATAAGACTTTGCTGGCCATTCTGGAACATCTTATTCCTCCATTGTGTTTAGTTTTTCTTTGTAGCACTTAGTATTATCTAATACGCTAGATATTTATTTTCTGCTTCTCTTCATTAGCATATAAGTTCTGTAGTATAAAGATTTGTCTGTGTTTCGTTCACTATGTCCTAAGTGCCTGTAAGAATGCCTGGCACAGACTAGATACTCAAATATTTGTCAAATACATGAAAGATGTTCACCATCCAGAACATCTCATTTCAGTTACGAGGCACATAGGAAGTCTCTGAGCAAAAAGATATCTTTCGCTACTATCAGTAGGTCTCAAAAAGTACCTGGAGCCTCTGCTAGCACCTTGAAATAATTTAATCCCATCATTCATTCGTTCCAGTTGTTCATTTACTAATTCGTTATCCATATTTATGAAGTCCCTGTTATGTGCCAGATACTAGCTTAGTACTGGGGATCTGGCAATGAGCTTTCATGGAGCTTATAGTCTACAGTACTTGGGACAGGGATGGGGTTGGGGGTTGAGAGAGAACACACTGTTTCTTCTCCTTGTCATTGCACTGTGTTAAGCCATTACTAAATTTATCTGCCCTTCTGGGTTATCTATACTATTTCATTTTCTTATCCACATACTTCCTTGTGTTGTCTCCCTGGATCTACTACTTAAAGTATTGAAACTCTTTCTTTTTTCTTGCATCAGGGAATCATCAATTACCACATTTGGTCAAGACGCAAATACAAAATTAGAGTCAGCTCTGAACCCCTGAGCTGATAATATGTATTGGCATTGTGCAGACAACTTCTAGGAAATAACATAGGAAAGAAGTGTCTCACTGAATAAGTAGTTTCACCTCTTTTTGTGTGACGGGTGTAAGCTTAAGGAAAATAACTTTACTTCTTGCAGATACTCATTTACTAGATATTTACAAATGACAGAATGACATCCTACTTCATGGCTAGCACATGATGCCCTATAGGGATACAAGTGAAAGATACAGAGTCCATTCTCTAGCAGATATCACTTCCATTAAGGAGACCAGACCAAAAGGGAAAAAAAGTTTTATAACACCATAAACAGAAATGTTTCTACTTTATCTGAGTCCCCTCTCCCCATCTCCCATCCCCCAACTCTCAAGTCGTTTTGGTTTCTCTTGCTTTCCTGACCACAGTGGATCTCGATGGCATAATCAACTGTGCTCTCTTCTGAACCCTAGGTTCCTCTACCCCTTGATTTTCCCCCATTTTCATCTTTTCTGTTACTTAGTTCAGCATTTTCATTTCTCTTGATCCCAGGTTGCAGAGCTGCTTGTGAAAATCAAGTTACTTAGTATTCTATAACTTCCATGAAGTTGCGACTTAATATTTGCAGGCACTCCGGGTATAAGGCCAGGGAAGAGTGGAAAGAAATTTTACTGCGATTGTGAATAGCAGTAAATTTTACTGCTATTTTACTGCCAGACTTGTGAAAGAATTGGAGTATTTAAACCAGTCACTGAGACCGAAAGTTACCAGAAAAGCAAATTAAGCCAAGAAAAGGACAGAAAGTCTAACTTCTTTGCCAATGATCGTAAGTCATTGCAGAAAAAAAAAAGTGGGAGAGGCCCACATATATTTGAAAGACACCTCTGCAAAAAAATAAGTTTGGCCGGATAGAATAGTCACAACCGTAGTGTCATTTCTAGGATTTCATATCAAGGTAGGAGAAAGTCTAGCGGCTGGCATTTCCCCATCTACGTATGCCTGAGACAAGCACCGAGATAATTCTGCAAGTGTCGCAAAGGAAAATATATCATAAAAGGGAGTTAAAAATAATGACAAGCAAAGTTTTCTTTAGGTTTCTTTGCAGTTAAGACGATAGACTCGTTGCCTTGAAAAATCTCGCGATATTTTCGTATTCCTGTGTGGCGGGAATATTGCGGAAGTGACGGCCCCCGATGCGTCACGTCGGCCGTCGGACGTGTGTCGCATCCCAGAATCCTTGGAGAAGGAGAGGCGCGTTCGCGCGTCTGCTCCCGGTTCAGTGTGGAACATTTAGGCGACTTGGTCTTGTTCTCTGCTGGGAAGCGTGCGCATTTGTGCTTGGACAGCCGCGGCCTTGCGCCGCAAATCTGGTCTTTTTCTATTGGGGAAAAAGCTCAAGGCAGGCTGCGCAGCGCCCCTACCCTGCTTAACCATGTTGGTGCTGTTTGAAACGTCCGTGGGCTACGCCATCTTTAAGGTAGGTGGAAGATTGAGCCGTTGGAGGGGGAAGGCGGGTGTTGGGCAGGCAAAAAAACGGAGAGACTGGGAGAGAGGATGGCACTGATCGGGGGAGCACGGTTACCTTTCAAGTATCCTTGTTCTGAAAGGAAGAGGAAAGCTTTGGGCCTCGGAGGCGCACGTGTCGGCGAACACGTGGCCCTGCCTTTTGGGACGCTGGGTTCTGGGTTGGAGGATTTGGCGCGACTATAGAGGTGGATAGAAGCCTTGTTGGGATTTTAAAAGTTACGAAGGGATTTTACTCTGAGTGTTTTGGAGATTGACTTAAAGGTTTTAAGGAGAGGAGTGGTATGAGTAGTTTGCTTTTTAATGATTACAGGAGGGAAGGAAAAGAAGCAAAGATATTTCCTGCATTAGTCTGGACAAGATAAACATGCTTTAAGGTTGATGTAAAGGTAAAACATCGGTAGAGTTTTAAAGGTGGAATTGACAGGATTGGCTTATGGGTTGAATGGAGTTTTGGTTTAATAAGTGGGTGCGTGATGATCAGAAAGAAAAGAGAAACAAGTTCTTGGGTTTTTGAACGGGAGAAACTAAAGAGTTAACAGATTGGTCCTGTGAACCTTGCAGTATCTATTACACGTGGAAATGCAGTAGTCATTTCAAATTTGAAGCCTTGGGGAGAAATCTGGGCTGGTGGTAATCGAGTTGAGATCAGGTTGTTTTAATAGGGAAAGTTTGAAGTTAGACTTTAGCACAGAAATGATCGGAACAGTGTGACATTCATATAGTGGGATGCTACTGAGCGGTTAGGAAGAATGAGGTGAATTGAGTGCAGCCTGCATACCAGGCACTCTTCTGAGTTCTAGGAATACAGCAGTAAAAAAATAAATTTTCACATATGCTGCTATAAGGCCCCCCAAAAGTTAGGTAAGATGTATAGTATGTTTCTAGTTGTCTGTCAGAAAACTATATGATATGGGTGTAGAAAGTCTGAAAGGACACATATCGAAGTATTGATTTGGGAGAGGTCTTCACTCGCCAAGTTTCTCTCTCTCTTTTTTATGCTTTTCATCTTTATTAAAGGTTTTATTTATTTATTTTTAGTGAGAGGGGAAGGGAGGGAGAAAGAGGGAGAGAAACATCAGTGTGTGGATGCCTCTCACGCACCCGCAACTGGGGACCTGGTGGGCAACCCAGGCATGTGCCCTGGCTGAGAATTGAACTTGAGACCCTTTCGTTAGCAGTCCGGGCACTCAGTCCACTGAGCTACACCATCCAGGGCCCAAATCTCTCTTCCGATATTTGAAAATATACTTCTGTTTCACTTATTACATTAAATACTTGTTATTTTTAAGGAAACCAATAAAATAACAATTAAAAAACAAGAGCTGGCTTTGCTCATTATTCCTCATTGGAGTTGTCTGTAATTGCAGCATTACTCACCCTTGATTTAAGTGATACTAACAGAAGAATGATTTGAAGGCAAGTTGGTAACATCTGTCAACATAAACTATATGCATATCCTATGTGATCAATTAAGTCCACTTCCAGTAGATCTATAGAAGTGCAACATGTGTGCATACAAAAAAGTGTTTTCTGAAGGGTAAAGAAAATTTGGAAATAACCTAAGGATTTATCAAGAAAAACATAAATGATAGTGTAGTGATACACCACAATTCAAGGTTGTTAAAACCTGGAATTGTACATCCATGATATGATAAGTATACAGTAGGATTACTAAAAGTATACATAAATAAAATGTCACAATCAAAAAGAAGAATATATCACTAAATGATAATGACTTTTGTAGATTTAAAGTACCCCTTTTTTCCTTTGCTTTTTAAATTTTCTTATGTCAGGATGTGTCTTGGAATTGATGGTGTCTTAGTTTTAGAGAAATCAATACTTTCATGTTAGGTTGATTATAGCAGTAAATAACAAAATTTATTCTATAGAAAGTATTTAATTGATCATATAGGATATGCATACTTCATGTCGACAGATGCTACAAAATTGCCTTCAAGAGAGTCTCTTAGTTAAATCAAGAGTTAATAAAAGTTATTTCTGTACACCCTCACCAATACTCTGATAAGTCAACTGCTCAAGTACAAGATAGGAAAGGATCAATCCTAATATGCATTTTTCCCCATGTTTAGCATCCCTGAAATTGGGATGTCTTACAAATTGATGGTGGATTACTTTAATTGGCAGTGTAAAATAATGACATATTTAAAGTATTCTAAAGAAAGTCTGTGAATATGATAATACCTTTTAGAGGGGTTAAGGGGTCCTTAAAATAGAAAGTTTTCTGTAAAGACACCCCCCACACACAAAATAATAATATCTGAATTCCATCTAGTTATTAAATGTGCTATTTGAGCTACTAGTTTGACCCAAAAGTTATGCTGGTGAAACAACTGGTTCATTATTTCAGAGAGAAAAAATAGCTTCCACCACCCTTATTTTACATACACAGTTGTACTTGAAGAGTATAAGCCATATATGCTTGCCTAGGCTGTGCTATTTAAAGAAAATTATTCAACTATTTATTACAGGTTCTGAATGAGAAGAAACTTCAGGAGGTTGATAGTTTGTGGAAAGAATTTGAAACTCCAGAAAAAGCAAATAAAATGTAAGTCGTCATCTTAAAACTAAGAAGTTAGTTCACATTTAGGGGTTCTTTTTACATTTCCTTCCACCCCCCTTCACATGTGTTACATTCATAACATTTTTTTAAAAATCCTCATCCAAGGAAATGTTTATTGATTTAGAGAGAGAGAGAGAAACATCAATTTGTTGCCTCCTGTTGTGCCCTAACTAGGGGATTGAATCCACAATCTAGGTATGTGCCTTGATTGTGAATCAAACCTGCAGCCTTTTGGTGTACAGGACGATGCTCCAGCCAACTGAGTCACCCGACCAGGGCTATATTTATAACTTTTGTTTTGAAATGTATTTCAGTAATAATATTGGTATGAGTCTAATCATTAGATTTCTTAATTTGGAGCATAGGTCATTAGTACTGATTTGTATTAGTTGCAGACTAGATTGAGCAGCAACACAAAATTACTGTTTCGTAAGATAATTTGAAAACAGGCAGATGAAGAGCTTCCCAGACCATAAAAACCCCCTAAAGGATAAACAAATAACAAACTGTTATTATATGAAATGTTAATGGGATTTATTTAAAAGAAAAAGATCAAAACTATGAATAATAAAATGGCAATAAGTACATATCTGTCAACAACTGAATTTAAAAAACAAACTAAGCAAGCAAGTTCGGATAGAATTGTGGATATGGAGAGTGATGGCTGCCAGATGGGGGTGTGTGGAGGAGTGGGTGAAGAGGTAAGTGGACTTAGAAATTCAAATAGGTGGGTACTGAATAGTCATGGGGATGTAAAGCACAGTATAGGAGATGGAGTAGCCAAAAACTTATATGCATGACCCATGGACATGAACAATGGTGGGGGGTTGCTGGATGGAGGGGGGCAAAGGGGAAAAAATTGGGACCGCTGTAATGTAAGTTTAAAAAATAAACTTATAAAAATTAAAAATAACGTTGATTGTAAGTATAAATTTCTATTAAAAGTAATACTTGTCAAAAGTATAGACTGGTGATTGATTTAACTTTTAGTTTCTCTTAAGTTAGTGGTATTCAAATGTTTTTTAATGTAATGTACAGTTTTATTCATTCTTTATGACTTCTACTTCCTAGCTCCCTTGGAAATAATAAGTAGCTAGTAAATCCTGGAAAAAGGTATACCTGAGTTCCCCAAGGTCTCTGGAGTAGAAAATAGAGTATGACGTTGTTGCTCTGCTTAAGAAATGGGTGGTAGGAGAGTGAGCTGGCTTCTCAAAGTAGTCAGGGCAGCTATTTCATCAGCTGTGGATCACCTTTTGAAATAGCCCATTTGGTGAATGTGATCCTAGCAAGGACTTAACTGATCTCTTGACACATGTGGATTTGGATTATGTCCTTGGGTGCTAAGGGGCATTTAATAATTCTTCTGCTAGTGCTAAGAAAAACTTACAAAAATAGAAGGAAACTATTAAAGCTTGCTGAAGAGTATTGAACCTAAAGAAGTGTCATACTAAATAGTTAGAGAAACAAAATATGTAGTTTGAACATTCGTGGTAAAAACTCAAAATTTGAAATAAATGTCCATCAGTAGTGTAACTGTTAAACAAATTTTAGTATATCTGTAGATCTCTTACAGATCTGGAAAGAGGTTCGTGATATACTGAGAAAATAATGCTTCAGGTTTTGTATAATGTGTTCCCATTTTCGCCCTGTCCTTGTGCATCCTGCAGTTATGCACACAGAGATATGAACAAATGCCACTTCAGAAGGGTGTAGTGAGGCAGAATAGATGAAATTATTATTATTTTTTCCTTAAATCGTTGTGTTGTTGAGTGTTTAAGGGACCACCAGGATGTTCTCTGACCAGGTAAGAAAACCTCCATTAAGATCATACTGTTTTGACACAATGGCAGACTACTTTTCTCTTTTTAAAGGGGTATGATTCTTTAATTAACTGGGTTAACTTGATTCATTGTTGTCAATGATGTATTCTTGTTGGGACTGAATCTAAGTGATCTCACTCAAGTATTCGTCACTACCACTGAGACAACAATGAATTAAATGTATGTATTTATTTCTGTATAAAATTATGTTACTCTGCACATAAGTGTATGGGGAAGAAGAAGGTAAAATAAGACCAATGGGAATCCGATCTGACAGTAAACTTGTTTAATGGCATTTTTACTGGATGGACAAATCAGTCCCATGTGGTTGCTGACCTAAGACAGACTCTTACACCTTTTCTTAGGCCACTTGTATGCTTTATAGTAAAAGGCATCTGTGCCTAGCTTTAAGTAGCAGAGATTATGTTGAAGCTTCTGCATATTTCCTGTGGTTTAGATTCATAGAACAACCCTTTGGCTGTTCTATGTTCCCTCCAAAGCCTACAGCTTTCTCTATAATAGTCCAAGCATTGCTAGTGTACATTTAGAAAACTGGTCATTTTATGAAGAATATCTACCTTTGTACCCTGGTATCCATTGATAGGAAAGTTTCTTCTATCAGTCTATGCTTTGGAAACAGTCTGACACTCTTTTTCTAAATATGTGGTTTTTGCAGAAATCAGTGTGCCCCCATAACATTTTTTTCTTTCTTAATTCTAGAGTTAAGCTAAAACATTTTGAGAAATTTCAGGATACAGCAGAAGCACTGGCAGGTAAAGTCAAGACTAGCTTTTTTGTTTTTGTTTTTAATCTGGGCAATTTGTTGTCCTTATTTAAAAAATTGTTTGCTTCAGTTGCCTGAGTTAACCTTATTCAATGTTGTCAATGATGCATTGTTTTTGGAAATGAATTTAAGTGATCAAACGAATTCGTCACTACCACTGAGACAACATTGAGTTAGCTTTTTTCACCATAGGGCTGGTTTTTCCCCCCATGGGATGAGAGCTGAGAAGTGGTTAAATTGATCTCCCTGTGGAAACCAACAACATAATGCTAAAGCACAATTCAGTAAAAGCTGTTCTACAAGGGACCCAGGTAATGTGGTCAAGCGCAGAGCTCTGATCATTTTGATACAAGGGAAAAGTTGAGAATAGCCAGGAATCACTGTTGAAGAAATAATAAAACAGTTCTCCAGGGATATACATTTTTAGTTTGAAAAAGCACATTATTAAAAGTTTTAGGGCCATGACTGGTGTGGCTCAGTGGGTTGGGCATCGTCCTACAAACAAAAATGTCCCCAGTAGAGGGCCAGATCCCTGGGTGCAGGTGTGTGGCAGGCAACTGATCAATGTTTTCTCTCCCTCTCTTCTCATCTCTCCAGAATAAATAAATAAACTTTAAAAAATGAAAGTTTTAGGAAAACTAGTAATTCTAGGTTTGTGTGCATTTTGATGTGATGAAAACTAAGACATAGAGTTATCTAAAAAGGGTGTGGTTTTACATGATTTAGAAGAATGGATGATGAATCCTTCAGTTAGCCCTCATGATAGGACAGCAGACATACAGTAGTAGGGTTTATTAATTTGGCTTGGCTTCAGTAGGTGGTGGTTTTTTGTTTTAATCTTTATTGAAGGATATGTTTATTGATTTTTAGAGAGAGGGAAAGAAATATGAGAGAGAAACATCGATTGGTTGCTTTTCTGTATGTGCCCTGACCAGGAATTGAAGCCACAGCCTTTTGGCATACGGGACACTGCTCCAACCAACTAAACCACCTGGTCAGAGCTTTTGAGGGATTTTGGTATATGTGTGTGTTAAATGTACTTTTAGAGAGAGAAAAACATCAGTGTGTGGTTGCCTCCTGCACGCCCCCTATGGGGACCTGGTCCACAACCCAGGCATGTGCCCCAACTGGGAATCGAACTGGCCACCCTTCGGTTCACAAGCTAGCACTCAATGAGCACTCAATGGCTAGCACCACTGAGCCACACTAGATTTTTTAAAAAATCTTTTAAAAGATTTTTTAATGTTAGGAAAACAAGACCAGATATAAAACCCTAGCCATAAATTTTTCAGTTGCTTAAATTTTCAAGTCAGCTAACCACTCGGAGATATATTTGAAAATGAAGGGCCATATGGAAGAATATCACTTAAAATTAGGCAAGATTCTGATAGACCCAAATAATTTTGTTCATCAGCCACAAGAGAAGGGTGTGGTTCTCTTGTGAAAATTAGGAATCGAACTAAATATACTGAATATTAATGGGCCATCTCAGTCTTGGCAGGGGGGTATGCTAAAGGAAGACCCAACAATGGGGCCAATTTTATTGTTTATTTTCCCATTACCACTTAGTCCCCTTATAACCCCATCTGTCTCGTCCCCCCCCCACCCAGCAATCAATTTTTTAATTTTTAAAAATAGTTCTAGGGCTGCTGTTTTGGTAATAAAAGCCTCATATCACTGTAAAGCACACATGGGGTAATTTTTGCCTGGGGAGTTTCTTTAAAGATACTTCTGTTCATCACAGCTTTAAAGTTAAATATGGGTAGAATTTTCGTAAAATCCCAAGCAAGATTGTGTTAGCTATTCTCCATTTCTGGGGTGAGTGCATTATTCATATCAACTGATTTGTATAGCACCTCCTGGAGTTGTAAAGTATTCTAGCCCTGATCCCAAGTAGCCTATTTAGCATTTCTTTTTGCATATAACTTTAATCTTTTCAGGATATTTCTGACCAGTCCTTATTAAACTATTAAGTGAAAAAGTCTAACTTGTCCCCAAACATGAAGCAAGTTTATAATGTAGCTAATACATTTATTTTATAGCGATTGTCAGATTTTGCATTCGTTGTTCTAAAATCTTAAAAACAGTCCCGTGAGGTAGGTAATATCACTATTTTACCTATAAAACTGAGACATGAGACGTATCACACTTCCCTACCAAGTGTATAATGTTTTAAGATAGGTAGGGGAAATGCCATACTAGGTGAGAACCCTCTGACCCTCCCTCTAATCTAAGTTCCATGAGTGTAAAGACTATGTTTACTGTCAAATCCCTAGTTTCTGGCACATAAATATTTTGGGGTGAAGGAATGAAAGTAGAGCTCTGTCAGGAATCTGGTTGTAGAAACCTCTACAATCGATGTTGTTTCCCATCTATTTTTATCAGAAACTTTGGCTTATTACTAAGAACAGAGTCCTTCCTGAGAATTCAACTTCCAATTGCCTATTACAAGGTGGTTTGGTGTGACATACCAAAATTCAGTGATTGTAGATGTCAGTATGCATGAAAAAAACCCATAGCCTAAGAAAGAATCTGTGAGGTGTGATAGTGATTTATATTGGTCCTAGAAGTTCAGATTCGCCATTTGCATGAAGAAGTTTACTTTTACTATTGGTCAAATTTTCAAGATGCAAGTCTTCTGAATAGTCACAGTAAACTTTGGGCCAGCACATGTTTGGACGAAGTGAGAAAACTGCTGTGGGATGAGGAACAGTGGCCAGTAGGAAAGAGAAGTAGGGGAAAGACTGGGTTTCCCCTCTCTCACCATCTATATATCACCTTTTAAAAGTACATATTATGGACAGTAGTGAACACACTTTTTGATAAAGGGAAGATAAATGTAAATGTTATAGTAGATCTAGAGTAGAAAGTTTACTTTTTAGAAAAGGTTTTATTTAGCTCTGGCTGGTGTAGCTCAGTGGATTGAGCACGGGCCTGTGAAGCAAAGGGTTGCCGGTTTGATTCCCAGTCAGGGCACATGCCTGGGTTGCAGGCCAGGTCCCCAGTAGGGGACACATGAGAGGCAACCACACTTTGATGTTTCTCTCCCACTCTTTCTCCTTCCCTTTTAAAGTTTTATTTCTTTTTAGATGGGGGGAAGAGAGGGAGAGAAACTGATCTGTTGTTTCTCATTCACACCCCTATCAGGGACCAAACCACTACCTAGGCACGAGCCCTGACTGGGGATGGAATAGGACAACAAATGACGCCCAGCCAACTTACTCACATTGGTCATGGCGAAAGTTTTACTTTTAAGAAATTGTGAAGTACAAAAGTAGATATGAAAATTGAAGGCTAGGGGCAGGAATTTGAATAAAAGTGAATTATGAAAGATTAACTTTTAAGGAAAGAATACAACTTTTATTAGAAAGGTGGATAATTAAGGAGTCAGTGTTGTACAAAATGTAAAAGGCTAGACCACAACAAAAATAAATTGAGTCTTCTTTTCTTAGAATGTAGAAAACTCTGAAAGAGCTGTGTGGTAGCCAAATGTTATCTTCATCTTTCCTCTTCCCAGATAACAGATGAAATTGACTTGTAATTCAATTTCCACAAGAGATGTGGTCAGGAGGGAAGAGCAAGTATGTGGCTGGCTAAATGCTTGGCCTTAGACATTATGACAGACTTCCTTTCTGACAGGATTATTTTAAATCCAACTACAATCTAGACGAATACCAGGAAAGATGTTCATGTGGGTCCAGAAGAAGTAAGCATAGGTCTAAGTCTAAGGAAGGGTGATAGTTATAAAAGTAGCAGATTTAGAGCTTAACCTAAAATGAAAGCTGTTCTAAAATTGAACAGGCTGCCTTCATAGTAAGTTCTCCATCATTGAAGGTTTATAAGCATTGGCCCGATGATAATACCTATGGATTGGGTATTAGCAAAGATTAGATCCCACTCAAATACATTTACATAGCAACAGAACCTTCAAAATGAATACACTCTTTATTTTTTTCTTTTTTTTTCTTTTACCAGAGTCTTGATGGGATTTTAGGGTATTTCACGATGCAGAGCATCAGTCCAATCTCATAATATAGGAGAGAGAATCTATTTGTCATTCCAAAGTAGAATGTTTCTGACATAGTTCTGGGTCTGAGTTCAAAGGAAGATTGGTGTGGCATAGGCAAAGGAAGGCTGGATCTGGTGTAACTCCTGGTTCTGGAGTAGAAATGAGGGAGGCAAGATCAGATGAGATTGCAAAATGTTAACTTGTAAATATTTTTATGTCTATCATTTCATTTTAGAAGTAATGTTAAATTTAGCCCTTTTGAAAGGGAGTGTTTATTTTGCTTTATTTTTTTAAACTTAAATAAGGTATTAAAGCTCTTAAAATTAAAAAATTGAGAGAGAACTCTTTGTTTTTCCTGAAAAGCATTCACAGCCCTGATGGAAGGCAAAATCAACAAGCAACTGAAGAAAGTTCTGAAGAAAATAGTAAAAGAAGCTCATGAACCCCTGGCTGTAGCTGATGCTAAACTAGGAGGGGTCATAAAGGTAAAGTTATGATTTTCTTTCATGCTTGCTGATCAGAAGTCACCATAAGCATAGTGACTACATAGCTCAGTCCTTGCAATGAGTTGTTTGTCGTGAGTTCTCTCATACTTTACTGTTTTCTCTAGGCTATATAATAATTATTTCCAATACAATTATCAAGACTAAGCATATACATTCATTGTAAATACAAATACACTGCCCTAGCTGGGTAGTTCTTTTGGTCACAGCATCATCCCAATATTCCAAGGTTGTTGGTTTGGTCCCTGGTCAGGGCACATACAAGAATCAATTGCTGAACACGTAAATAAGTGTACTGTAACAACAGATCGGTGTTTCTCTCTCACTCTCTCATTAATAAATTTAAAAAAAAATACAAATACACCAAAAATTGATTGTACAAAATAGTTTTAACCCTGCCACCCAGTGGTAGTAGTCTGTTAATACTTTGTGTATATCCTGCCATACTTTGATTCCTGCCCCCCGGCATTAATGGAGTCATGACATTTCTTTCTTAGTATATGTGTTTGTTTATAGGAAAGCACTAAAGAGATTTGAGGGTTTTTTAAGCTAGGATTCTGAATTTAAGAAGTTTGTGTAAACAGATTATTTCTAATACAGTCAAGTCATAAAGTTTTCTGTGATGGTATTAGTTTCCATTTTCATCCTCTGAAGTGCCCATAAGTCTTAGTTTATATTTACTGTTAAACATTAACTTTTAGAATGATAAATATATACCCACAAAGAGGCATGCAAAATAACAGATTGTTGAATGAAGGGATTGTGAGCATCTTTGATATTTTCAGTTTCTCCATTTAAAAAATATAAACTGAATATTATACATTCTAAATATTTTGTTTCTTAAGCATGATGTAATATATACAATTTTGTATATTTGTATTTCATGGGCTAGAACTGTAGGTTTGTATGAAGGAGAAGCAAATACACTACAGTGTGACAATGAAGGTATGGAGAAAAAAAAATTACACTGTCCGTGTGGGGTGTGTAAAACCTTAAACTATATTACAAAAATTTGTATATGTATGTACCACATATATATGAACATGTATATGTTTGGAGATCAGGCAAGTTCAGGGAGGTATGGTCTAAAATGCTGGTGTCGGTTAACATATGTACATATTTGGAAGTACTTAAGGGATGCTAACAGTTATTTATCTGTAGGGAAAGGGCCTAAGACTCAGAATTTTGCTTTTTATTCAGTGCCCTTCTCTATAGTACTATTGATTAAACTCTTCTGTGTGTTTTACCTTTAATTTTTTAAAAGAAGCCTAAATAATGTAAGTAAAAGATTTCTCAAACCAACAAAAAGAACAAAACTAAGTTAAACTGTATATATTGTTTCACAGCTTATATTTATTTAATACAAATGTTCTTGTTTCCATAGGAAAAGCTGAATCTCAGTTGCATCCATAGTCCTGTTGTTAATGAACTTATGAGAGGAATTCGTTCACAGATGGATGGGTTAATCCCTGGGGTAGAACCACGTGAAATGACAGCTATGTGTCTTGGGTTGGCCCATAGGTGAGATTTATTGGAAAATAAAGTTGGCTTTCATTTAATAAAAAATTGTGTAGGAGTGTTACAAGCATGTTACACATACTAATTTAATTCAGTAGACAGATGAGGAAATGGATGCCTAAGATCAATACAGCTGGTATATGAGGAGGCCAGGATTTGAACCAAAGCATTCTGGCTTCATTGCTTGGACTTGAAACCTCACTGTAGGCATTCTCTACCCCTCTGGTGTTGGATCCCACAATTTTTTGGGCATCCTTCTCTCCTTTTTTATTTTTTCCTCTTATGTCTGCTACATCATTTGCTACTCTGTTGTCCACTTCATTTTCTCACCTGCTGTGATCTCTTTTTTGTGTACGTGTCCATCTGTGTTGCTTGTTTTACTCTGAGTTGTATTGTTTTTATAATAAGGCAAAGAAAAGTACATTAACCTATCATTTTAACCAGAAGTCCATTGGTGCTGTACTGTAATATACATGTTCCTGAAAAGCTTGACATTACGTGAGGTTGCATTGAAATATCAGGGTTTGTGAAGAAGCAGTAAGATTAAGGGTAGACTACTCAAAACTTAGCAACTCTGTAAGCAGAGCACTATCTGAAGCAATAGCTCTGAAAAACATTATTAACACAAGAAAAAAAGATACAGTAAACAAAGGTCTGTACTTTTGAACAGAAAAGATTGAGCATAGATGAATGGAGGGTTAAAGTGCTGCTGAGTTACAGAGATAGGCAAAATGACCAAAAGTCAGGAAGAACTTTGTAATAAGCATTTCTAAGAGAGCACAAATAACTAAACTGGGTTGATTCAAACTTGTAATTAAATTGGCATTGATTACAGCAGTGTGAACATAGCCCTTAGAAGACATTCAGCAATGTGTAGAGACATTTTTGGTTGTTAGAACTTCAAGTGGGATTTGTCGTTAACATAATGGGTAGAGGCCAGGTATATTGCTAAACATCCTACAATGCACAGAATGCCTCCCCTGCCCCGCAACAGACTATATGACGCTTATGATGTTAATAGTGCCAAGATTAAGAAAGCCTTATATACAGTATTATTCCTCCATGGCTTTCTGTTTTCAGGTGTTACAGTGCTGCATTTTTTCCCTATCTGCTGATTAAAGCACTAATGTGCTGCAAAAAATATTTATTAATCACTATGACCAGCACTACACAGCATTATCTGAGATGTCATTCATAAATTAATGCTTTAGAACTATAGATTACAGCAGGACAGATATATTATTTTCTTATTAAGTGTGTATTTTCTGATGCTGCAATTGATTTTCCTATGTAGAAAAAATAAAAATAAAATGATATAGCTCTGAGGGAGGGATATGGGTTTTACAAGCTTTTAAGATGTTAGTTAAATGTGTTTCATCAGTGCTATCTTAGCAATTTGTTATTTTCTTCCTTCTCCCCAGCTTATCCCGTTACAGATTGAAATTTAGTGCTGACAAAGTGGACACAATGATTGTCCAGGCAATTTGTAAGTATAGTGCATATGAGATTTACTCTGTCTGTTCTACATGGTTTTTTCCCTACTCTTAAAACCGTATCTTTTATAATTCTCTAGAGAAAGCCAGGTTAGCTAGAATTTTTCAAGATTTTAAAATTTTATTTATTTTTTACTTTTTTCCCATGTCCCCCCCATTCACAATACAGACCAGGCAAAGGGCCTGGGTTGAGGTGTATATGGGGTGGGAGATTTTTTTGAATTTATTTTTAAAGAGGGGGAAGGGAAGGAGGAAGGGTGGGGGGACCAAACCCGCAACCCAGGCATGTTCCCTGACCAGGAATGTAAACCACTAGCTTAGTGAGACAACGCCCAACTGACAGAGCCACACCTGTCAAAGGGAATAACCAGAATTCTTAATAAGAAATTGGATTGAGATGAGAAAAAGGAAGAACTACCCATAATTTGACTACTTGGAGATACTGTGAATTACACTGTTAATGTAAACCAATTCATTTGTCTTTTTCCATGAAAAATCCTAAAACCATAGTGGGATCTGTATTGTGTTGTGTTTTGCTTTTTTGGCCTGACTTTATTAGGTCATTCTCCCGTATCATTAAATGATTTTTTGAAATGTCAGAGTCTTAATTCTCAGTTTAAAAAATCCCTTTATATAGTGATTGCATTCCTGGGTATATACTCAAAAGAATTGAAAGCAGGTACTCAAACAAATGATAATCCACTCCTGCTTAAAACAGCATTATTTACAATAGCCAAAAGGTGGAAATAGCCCATTGACAGATGAATGGATAAATAAAGTGTGGTATATATGTATAATAAAATATTCTTAAAAAAGGAATGACATTCTAATAATATGCTACGTACAATATGGATGAATTTTGAGAACATTATGCTAAGTGACATAAGTTACACACACAGACAAGTGCTATGTGGTACCTAGAATAGGAAAGTTATAGAGACGGTGGAAAAGATTAGGGCCTGGGGGAAAGTGTGCGTGGGGGGTTAATGAGTAGAGTTTCAGTTTGGGATGAAGACAGTTCTGTCAATGGATAGTGGTGGTAGCGATTGTATAGCATTTTGAATGTACTTGATGCCACTGAAATGTATACTTGGAAGTCATTAAAGTGGTAGATTTTATAGATATTTTACCGCAATTAAACCATGTAACTTCATGTTTTTTCATTTTAATCTACTGCAGCCTTGTTGGATGACTTAGATAAAGAACTAAACAACTACATTATGCGATGTAGAGAATGGTATGGCTGGCATTTTCCTGAATTAGGAAAAATTATTTCAGATAACTTGACATACTGCAAGTGTTTGCAGAAAGTTGGTGAGTTAATCTTACGCTTTTAAGGCATTGAAAATAATTTATGTGCATCCGAAAACATCAGTTACAATTTTTTTCCTTAACAAACTTCCTAGAGTTTTTAATAACTTATGTTTTAGGAATGTAGCCATATTAATATCTCTTAGATTTCAGAAACAAAATTAACTTTAACTGTGACTTTGAGGGCCTGTGCTACAGAATGTTGGTCTCTAATTCAGTTTTTCTTAAAATGGCTTTTTCTGGTGAATGTGTCTAATAATGAATTTGCCATTAATAGGGGCAACTGTAGATGTGGGGTATCCTGAAGCATATTAATGATTAAAATTAACTGTAATACTGCTGTCTGTAGCATTATATTCTATACTAATAAAACAGTATTATAGAGGATGCTGAGTATTAATAAATGAGTTATATTACATTTTATATTATATATTATATTACATATATTACATGTAAAATATATTAAATGAGAATATTACTCTAAGAATTCATGGTCCTAGGTTCAGTATAATCATAACTACAGATTGTCACAATGTCATTAGTCCTATTGAATGGGGTATTTTGTGTTTGTTTGTTTGTTTTTTTTTTTTTATGGTGGTGGTTGGTAGAGTTCTCTTTTGAGGGAGGTGATAGGGAGAGATTACAGTCTCTAAAATCAAGCCTATACAGGGAAAATGACTAGGTCAGACTTGCTCACTTTTTGTTTTGTTTAGGCACCCTTTTCATTGGCTTCTCTCTACTTGTTCTTTTGACTGTTTGGTGGATTTTGTATAATTTGTTGAAGAGTGATTCTCCTTCATCCTCTGCAAACATTCCATAGGCGATAGGAAGAATTATGCCTCGGCTCAGCTTTCTGAATTACTGCCCGAGGAAGTTGAAGCAGAAGTGAAAGCAGCTGCAGAGATATCTATGGGAACAGAGGTTTCAGAAGAAGATATTTGCAACATTCTGCATCTCTGCACTCAGGTAAACTAGACACATGGAGAAACTGGTTGTGATACCAGCACTGTAATAATAATTTTCTGATGGCAATGATGATATTTAAACTTATTGTTCACCTGATAAATAATATGAGGGTGTTCAGTCACTACCTCATCTGATGCCATCTTGATTTATTACTTAAAGAGAGAAATATATACTAAAATAAATTTAAGAGTACTAATATATTTGTATTGTTACGTTGTTGGAGTAAATTCATTAAGAAGGCAGAGGATAACTTGAGTTTTTTAATTCTGACTTTTATGTTTATAGCCTGTAGTGACTTTTTCTTTTTCCTTTGGAGATAGCTGTACAAGAATCAGGGTGAACAAATGTCTAGTCCTTGGAGGTTTTTAAAATAACAGTAATGTTGGCTAACATTTTTAGCAGTGTACTAAGTTGTTTAAATACATTATCTAATAAAAAATTTTCACATCAGCCACTTTAAAGGAAACTGAGGTAAGGAAAGATTAGTTTTCCTAGGATTGCACAGCTGCCCTAATGATAGATGCAGAGCTCCAGTGCTTTAGACATGTGAATTTTACACTGTTTTTGCTCTTAATGATTTATGAGTTGCTCATTTTTGTTCCTTGTACTAGGTGATTGAAATCTCGGAATATAGAACCCAGCTCTATGAATACCTACAAAACCGAATGATGGCCATTGCACCCAATGTTACCGTTATGGTTGGGGAATTGGTTGGAGCACGGCTTATTGCTCACGCAGGTGGTGATTTCAATTAATTTGTAAACATGGGTATTTAGAATTGAGTGTTCTAGCAAGGATTTGTTTTTAATCTTTAAATTACAGTTGTTAAAGAAATTTTAGATAATAGAAGTAGTAGGTAGTGTATGGGTGAGGACTAAGGACCAGTGTTCAGTGATGATTTTTTTTTTGTATGCCTGAATTCCTTTTGGATAATGAAGGCATCTTTAGTCACTACCTCTTCTGAGACACTTGTCCATTGTCACAAGTTTTTTGTGGTTAAGTAGAATAGTCAGATGAATGCAAGAGGATGAAGTCAGTTAATATTCCATAATATTACAAAGTCATCAACTGATGCTTGCCAGGGGTTTAGGGGGTTGGGTGAAAAATTTAAAGGGATTAAGAAGTATAAATTGGTATTTACAGAATAGTCACAAGGATGTAAAAGTACAACACAGAGAATATAGTCATCTATTTAGGTGGTGTAGCCTACTACACACCTAGCTATATGGTATACCACTGTCATATATGGAGTCCATCATTGAATTGTCATTGAGAATGTTTACAATTGAATATGCTGTTTTGTATTTTTAATGTATTTGGCATAAAATACATTTTTAATTAGGGAGTTATATAATAAAACTTAATACCTGTGTATGGTGATATTATAAAGATGGATGCTATACAAATGGTATAATTGAATGCTCATGATACAGTGAGGTACTAGCTCATTATTTTATATTCCTGACCATCACAGAAGATCTTAATGTGTCATCTATAGCAAAGTATTTAAATTAGAATACACCCTTTACTGATCACATACATCATTCAGATATCCTCAGCTACAAGGATGGAATCATTTAAGCTGTAGGTCTTGTGTTTATTTAGTGTATGGAACTTTGAAATAATTAAAAACTGATCTGTGGTAACTACTTTTTTTATTTTGAAGGTTCTCTCTTGAATTTGGCCAAACATGCAGCTTCTACAGTTCAGATTCTTGGAGCTGAAAAGGCACTTTTCAGAGCTCTGAAGTCTAGACGAGATACCCCTAAGTATGGTCTCATTTATCATGCTTCACTTGTAGGCCAGACAAGTCCCAAACACAAAGGAAAGGTAAGTTAGTTGTTCTGAGGTAGGCCTTTTTCTCTTTTTTTCCTTCCAAATAACCCATTTTCTTCTTACTCCATAGAATCAATAAATCTGTTTTTTCTCATTGAATAGAGAATGGTGAATTCTTTAAATGAAAAGCACTTTGTATACTGAAAGAAAAGTTTAAAGAAAGTGTATTGGTCCTGTTAAAGCCATTGGGGGCATGTGAGAGACAGCTGATTGCAGTTTCTGTCTCTTCATCTGTCCCTCCCCTTCTGTATAATAAATTCAGAGCAGAGAGGAAAAATAAAGGGCTTAATAAAATAAAATGTTAATTAGCTTGAAAAGGGGACTACACTTTTTCCTGTTGACCTCATGGTGTAGAACTAATGTCCCTGAGTAGAAACTAAAAAGGGGCTTTGGAAAAATAGTTTGCAGTCATTTTAGACATGAACCACTAAAAGATCTTTTCATCTACCAAAATGATGGTGGTTATATATAAAATGTTAGCCATTATAGTGTGGCAAAGATTTCAGATACAAGATAGATGGTTTGAGTTGTATGATTCAGAGTACTTTTGTAATTCTTGGTTTGAATTAAAATCCTAGTGTGAATGTTTCTGACTTCAAGTTCTCTATTAGATTTCTCGAATGTTGGCAGCCAAAACTGTTTTGGCTATCCGGTATGATGCTTTTGGTGAAGATTCCAGTTCTGCAATGGGAGTTGAGAACAGAGCCAAATTAGAAGCCAGGTTGAGGGCCTTGGAAGATAGAGGGGTAAGAAATGTACTGTGCCTATTGAAGTGTTGTTACCTGTTGAAAGTTAATCACCTACGAGTAGTTTATGTACTTACTTTACCTGCTAAACAGTTTTGTAATGCATCTTAATATATCAAATATTTTTGTGTCGGTGTTAGCAGTTTTCCTTATATTTACCAATAATTGATATGTTAGAGTATATACTATAAAGAGATTATGCCTTAGAATATTAATGATTTTTCTTTTCTTAGATAAGGAAAATAAGTGGAACAGGAAAAGCATTAGCAAAAGCAGAAAAGTACGAACATAAAAGGTGAGTACATGAGGAAGATGGATGGACTGTTCCTGCTTATTTAAATGTTAGTTGTTGACGGCAGTTTTGTATTGTAAATAGAAGCACTTCTGTTCCTTCCCCCTTTTTGCCATTTATAGTTTTTCCTACTTCTGGTTTTCAATCAAAAACATTTACATTGTAATCGGCACTTACATTTGCTTTGTCTTTTTCTTAATATTTACTTACCCATTTCCAAGCGTTGATAGTAAATATTTGTCATTCTTAGTTCCTGTGTAGTATACCATGTATCACAAAGAATATTCATTCGAAGTTAATCTAACAAACTTATTTTTTAAGAGACAAAAGAAAAGTCTAAAAATAGCTAAGAGGCATGGTAAAGTTTTTAGACCTCGCCATAAAATTAACAAAAAAGATATTTGTGGGAAGAGGTGTTTTGGTTATTATTTGAGGTGATGCTTAATACTGATGAGGTGGTTATGATGGAGGTGGAATGTAGGACAGCTTTTCCGGGAACAGACTGTGCATCAAAAGCCTTAAAAATATATTTATATGTTTAAATACACACATTCAGAAAAAAATGTTTTATAGTTCGTGAATTTTCCAAGTCTGATTTGTTGTCCTTAATTGACAAATGTGGGTCTTTGTTTTTTAAATTATAGTTTTAATCTGTGAAAGTGAAAGTTATGAGCCTATAAGTCAGCTTAAGAAATAGAATACTCCTTAGCTTGTTTTGTACAATTTTAATACTTTCTTGTCATTATGCTTGTAACTTCAAACACATGCATTTAAAATACCAGTTACGAGAGTAAACCTGATAAAGGTCTTTTGCTTTGGTTTTTTTTTTTACCTTAAATTGGTAAGACAAATTACCAATTTAACTTTAAAACTTAATTTGGTTCAGTTTTTGCTTTTCTGGTATGTAATCATTTGGTGTAAAGAGGTTTTCTCCCATTTTTCCTCTCTGGTGATTGAATATTTTTCTATACCGTAGTCACATTGGTTACTCAGAATTCATTTAGCTCACCACTTCTCTCAAAGTGTAATTGACCTACCTGGAATATGTTAATACCTCTTTTCCTTTTGGAAACTTAGTTTTCCTAAAGCGCCCCAAAGCCACTAAATGAAACAGAATTTTATAAAGCTCATGTATGTATTAATTTAATGGCATTTTGTTTAAATCTCTTTAGAGTTAATGCAGTTGCAAATATTTGTAGAGATTTTCTAAAACTCCTTTGCTCTCTCAGTGAAGTGAAGACTTATGATCCTTCTGGTGACTCCACACTGCCAACCTTTTCTAAAAAACGCAAGATAGAACAGGTGGATCAAGAGGATGAAGTAATTGAAAAGAAGGCCAAAAAATCTAAGGTTAAAGTTAAAGGTTAGTTTGAATTTTTAAATGTCATTTATACTCTTATTCCTTAAGTTCAGGCTTGATAAGTCTGAAAGAATATGTCATTGGACTTTATTGTGAAATCACTCACGTTGAAAGCTAACAGTATTTTGATAAGCCATCATGTTCTATGAGAATAGATAGAATATTGTTAAATTTATCAGATTTCATAGAGGGATGCGGGAAGCATTTCTATGAATATTGGAATTGTGTACTATACTAAGTATACCAATGAGCTATTTTCAGAATCCGCCTGAATTAAAAGGAAAAAATGTGTGTTCTAAATACGTTGTTGAGATATTTTTGTTATATAGTTAAGTATAGAATTGATGTAGCAGTGGTTTTCTTCAGTGTTTCTGTTATATGGAATGGACTAGAGAGAGTGATAACATACTAGGTAGCCTGCCATTATAGTAATGATATTTAAAGGGTGCTCTCCAGTAAACTAGGCTGTCTTGCAGAATTGGTAAGCGAGTACCCCCATCCATTTATTAGCTGGACCTCTGTTGAGTGCCTACCACATAGTCTTACAAGACAGGCATTAAAGCGATGACTGACTTAATTTTTGGTTTCTAAATAGCTCAGTGGTCAAAAGTGTACTATCAGCAAACGTGCAGTCCTGCCTTAGATGAAGAAACATTTATTTAACTACTGTGCTTCTATTTTCTTACTGAACAGTAAGGACTCTCTAAACCCATTGGTAATATTTGAAGAACACCAAACTCCAGATTTATATCTTCACTTACAAATCCAATAAGCTCTTCAAACCTAACATTCATGGATCCTTGCCACTTCCAGTCAGTTGCTCCACAATTTTCTCCATCTTACTAATGGCATTTCTGGTTACTTTGACCTTTAATTCTTGGATAACTGCTCCTATAACCCAAATCTATTCTTGCAGAAGATTCTCTTTAATTCTACTATGAAAGTATTTAGAACCTAGCCACCTATATTACCTACCACTTCTTTTCTTTCTTTCTTTTTTTTTTTTAAGATTTTACTTACTTATCTTTAGAGGGGAAGGGAAGGAGAGAGGGAGAGAAATATCATTGTATGGTTGCCTCTCATGCGTCCCCTGCTGGGAACCTGCCTGCAACCCAGGCATATGCCCTGACTGGGAATTGAACGTGATGCTTTGATCCTTTGATCCTTTGATCCTTTGATCCTTTGGTGGTTCGCAGGCCTGAGCTCAATACACTGAGCTACACCAGCCAGGGCATACCTGCCACTTCTTAATGTAACAGCCACACTGGCTCTTCTTAGTATTCATTGAACCTGCCATCCATCCTTTTTTTCCAGAGTGTCCTTAGCATTTGTTATCTCTGCCTAGAATGTTTTCCTCAAGATTTTTGCATTATTCATTTACTTACGTCTTCTGGGTGTTCTTCTTCCTGCTTTATTTTTATCCTTGGCACTGATTCTATGTAAAAAGACTATACTGAGTGTGTCATGTTTCTCCCCTTCTACCAAAATAAAAGATTCATAAGGACAGGGACTTGTGTTCTGTTTTGTGCCTTGCTATATCTTTGAGTGATTAGAATACAACTTGTAAGTGAGGAAATTGACTTTATGGAGGTTAAATGACTTACTCAGGGCCATTGCTTAGGTTGAATTAATGCATGTCTTGACACTATAGCACAAACTCTTAAATTTCTAATATAAGTCACTATCTTCCAAAAAACAGTGGGTGTGTAGATGAGGTGATCTGTTTTAATTCTAATTAATGTGCATAGCTACATGATTATGAGAAATGTACTTCTCTCTGAGCTTTATATCATTTGTAAAGTTAGTGGCACTACACTAAGTGTTGAAAGGACCTTTTCAGTTAAAAATTATATAAAACACTGAATGATTGACCAGAATGATAGGGAAAAAACTAAGATTCAAATCGTTTGGGGGGACTGAGGTCTGACACCATGTTAATTGCTGTACTTTTACATTTACCCTAATCAGTTGAAGAAGAAGAAGTAGAAGAAGAACAAGCAGAAGCAGTACTGATGGTGGAAGAACAGGAGATGTCTGTGAAGAAGAAGAAGAAAAAGGATAAGAAGAAACACATTAAGGAAGAACCACTTTCTGAGGAAGAACCATGCACCAGCACAGCTATTCCTGTATGTTTGTTTTTAATTTCCACTACTTTATTGGCATGGGCAGTGTCTCCATACTTGATTCTATTCTGTATATTAGAAATGACCAAGCAGTTAAAAAATAATTTTCTTCATGGTGAGGTAATAATAAAATGACATTATATTTATTATAAAAGGCTATTTCTCTTATAAAATGGGTTTGTTATCAGTAAGAGAGAGAATAAAATCTAAGAAATCACTCTACTTTCTTTTTTTGAGGAAAAGTTACTACTTTTCTCATACATTAACAACTCTCTCAGAAACATTCTTGGTTATTTTCAGAGTCCAGAGAAAAAGAAGAAAAAGAAAAAAAAGAAAGATAATGAGGACTAACGGAAAGAAATCATAATTGAATAACCTGGATACATCGTGCTTAAGATTCAGTCAGGAGTATACCACAGATGCTCTCTAAAATAAGCGAGGATGAACAAAGGTTGGATGAAACAAAGTGATTATCCATCTATAGCTTTTCAAACCTATTTGTGTCCTGACATCAACTCTGTTAACTTTATTAATGCCATTATTTCTTAGTCTTTGTTATATAAATAAAAATAATATTTTCTTTGTATTTTAAGGCAGTTCTGTGATTTCTATTTTATTTAGTTAGAGAATTTGAAACTTAGCCTTTGTTAAGGCAGGGATTAGACAGACCAATTTAAGAATCTCTAATATGTTTCTGTTGTCCCTTTATACTTTTTGTTACCTTTTTTCCTCTTTCTCCCTCTTTATTTAAATCTGTGTTTTGTGTTCAAAATTTTAAAATTAAGTGAGCAAGAATTTTGGGCATCTCTTAAGAAAGAATAAAATTGTGTCCCTAGTTTTATTTACTTGGTTTACAATTTTAAAAAGTATAACAAAAAAGTTATTATTAATCTAGACCCTGATTTGTTTCTAAAGTAATCTAATACAAACTCATTTTATTAGTAAAAATGGGGGAGAAAGGGGGAAACAAACTGCACAAAAATAAATGTCAGTAGACATGAGGTATAAACCAGCACATAGAGCACCAAAGAGAAATCTTTATTTCTAAAAGGTAGTGTTTAATATGTGAACAGTAGCCTGATTGACTGCCATATAGTCATGACAGTCACAGCTATCATAGTCCGGTCATATCTTGCATTTCTATTTAGGCCATGAGCATCCAGCTGACACCCAGTTCAGTAAAAGCATTCAGGAGTTTGAGGTAGTTAGAATGATTATAACTTTGAGTTCCATCTCTGCTTTTAATGTAACTCTGGGTAAGTGAACAGCCCCTTTTCACTCTCTTTGTAAGTCAGAAATAATGGTCAACTTTACCTCTCATAACTGGTTTGTAGAAAACAAGATGGTACAAATTTCAAGAGATATAAGTACATTTCAAATATAGATATTTTGATTAAAATAAATGCTGCATGAAGTACATCTGTAGACAAGATTTTAAAATATAAAGCTGGTTATATCCCCCCCCATACAATGTTATTTTGCCTCACCCAGACACTTCATTGATATGGGGACTTAACAGATTTTTATTTTAAACAACTTTTAGATGAAAGTGCCCCATAGACTGCCAAGGGCGGTGTATAGTCAAAGCTTTATATCTGAAACAAGATAGACTTGGAGAATACTAAACTCCTAGTTAATTTGAATGGTCTCGTACAGGCCTGGGGAAAACTTAAGTTGAATCACAAAGCTATCAGCTTTCTTAAATGCTGAAGTCTGAACTGTTTAAATCGCTAACCAAGAAGTAAGTTAGGTTCTTTATGCTAAAAATGAAGTACTTGTCTTATTGAAGAGCCTTGGGAACTTAGTCTGAAATGGGAAGCTCAAGTGAATTTTATATACCTAATTTTGGTTAGTAAATTTGAAGAAATTTTTTGTGATGGCCACATAAAATAATCTCTGCTTAAAAACTTACTGATTCTTCATTGCATTGTACCGCCTTCTCTTCAAAAAAGTAAATTTATATTTTCTGGTTTAAACTAACTTTTATATCTCTCTACTGTCTTCTGGGTCCTCAGTATGCTTATCAAGGCCTTGGCTGAGCTGTCTTCTCCAGAGCTCCAACCTCAGAACACGTTGCTGCAGTTCTCTGTCCATGAAGAGTTTTCAGTTAATTTGTTACATCTCTAAGGCCATAAGGCCATCTTTTAAAACTTGGCTCTGGCTCATCCTCTGTCTCCAGCTGTACCTCTGTGATTCTGAAAAGTGCAAGCTATTCTATGTTGGAACATTTCTTAATAGCCTGAAAGTTGGAATCTTGTTGAAATACATGGTGATTGGGTATATGGATGTTTGTTGTGCTTTCTGTATGCTTGAAAGTGATCATAATTAAAAGTCTTTATTTTTTAAAGCAGTAACATACTATTTTCCTTTAATTTGGAGTTTTGTATCTCTGAAAATTTCTGAGATATTTGTACAACATTCTTTTCTTTTTTTAATATTTATTTAGTTTTAGACAGTGGGAAAGGAGGTAGAAAGAGAGGGAGAGAAACATCAATGTGTGGTTGCCTCTTCCTGCCCCCTACCAGGGACCTGGCCTGCAACCCAGGTATGTGCCCCAACTAGGAATCGAACTGGTGACCCTTTGGTTCAGAGCCCGCGCTCAATCCACTGAGCTATATCAGCTGGGGCTGTATAAGATTCTTGATCAGCAAGCATTTGGGGCACCCACCAGAGGCCAGGTACCTGTTAGGTACCCAGGAGAATTCAGGGAAGAAAACCACAGCAGCTGCTGTCCTAGGGGAGTTTACAAAGTGAACTTCAAACTTCAAACCTTCCTGATAAAGAAGGTTTCTACTTAACACTCTACTTGTTTGAAGGGGGAATGCAGGGAAGCAGCAAGTACAGATCTCAGTAAAAGATAAGAAATAGTCTTGGCTGGTATGGCTCAGTTGATTGGGTGCTGGCCTGCAAATTGAAAGGGTCAGTGGTTTGAATCCCAGCCAGGGCCCATGCCTGGCTTGTGGGCCAGGTCCCCAGTTGTGGGCATGTGAGAGGCTACCACATACTGATGTTTCTTTCCCTCTAAAATTGAATTAAAAAAAAAAATACAGACCTGAAAGCAAAAGCTATGAAGAGGAATTTGAGTTTATGGAAGAGAAATTCCTTTTGCTCTTAGCAAGATACTATATACACTGATGAAAGTACAAAACAGCAAAGAACAGCAGCAGAGACCTACCCCATGGCAGGTAATAAGAGTTATATGTATAGCTGCATCCCATTGTATTCCATCATTGCACTATCACTCATTGTACGCCATATCTGCACCATAAAATTTCTCAGCATTCTTTGAGATTTGGCCATTTGGTGCTCACCTGAAGAACTGTTGTACCATAAGTGTGTGTAAGCCATCATGTGAATTCTTAGGGCCTCAAAACTCCTGTCTTCCTAACTTGAGCCAAGAAGCAGACAAGGGCTTGGTTTCTAGCAGGAGTAAATGTGCCTGACTCCAGGAAAAGAGCTGGTCGGACAACAAATGCATCTATTTATATCCTATAATCTGCTGGGCCAGCAACATGCTAATAACCAGCTGGGCATGATGAAGAGGCCACAAACTGTCAGAATGGGAAGATCCCTGCACTAGTGGTCAGAGAAAATAATATACATGAAAGTGTTGCATAAGCCAGAAAGCACTATATAAATTAGTATCCTGTGGCTGTTATGAGCTGGTTTCATAGGTCATGTCCTTGGACAAATCAACGTGCCCTCTCTAAGCCTTAGTTTCTTCTATAAAATGGAAGTAATTTTTACTGATAGGGCTCTTAGAAACTCAGCTCATGTATGCAAGAACTCCTTATAAACTGAACAAATATAAGGTAATATCACTCCAAATCTGTTCTACTTAAAAACAGGGAGACCCAAGAGTTGCATATTCCAGGGGAAAAGTCAGTGGAAGGGATTAGGGAACCTATGGTAACCCCTAGCAGCCATTTATTTACCAGACTCATTTCTCTTATCCCTGGACACCCAACTACACTGTATTTCCTCAGTCTTCCGTATAGTTGGATGTTACTGAGTTCTAGCTAATGGAGTGGTAGGGGTGTAACATCACTTACCAGCCTGGCCCATAAAAATCCCCCAATACAGTTTTCAGTGCCCTGTTCTGTCTCACCTGCTCTGTTTCTAGAGAAACAGCAACTTTGAGAGCCAGGTGTTAAGATATAGGAGCTGTAAGGTATGAAACCTGGGGCTCTGAAACCACCACTGGCTTGGAGGATAACTAACTACCCACAGATTTAGGAACACCCATTTTGGACTTTATAGAGGAAGAAAGAAGCTTGTTACATTTTGGGTCATTATATTTGAAACAGGAAATTGCCCATTTTTTGACTTATTAAAGTGATAATGATTCAACAATAGATTTTGTTTGTTTGTTTCAGCAGCTACCTTAATAAACCATCTTAGAAAAAGTATTTTTTTTTAAGATTTTATTCATTTTTAGAGGGGAAGAGAAGGAGAAAGAAACATCACTGTGTGGTTGCCTCTCGAGTGCCCCATCCTGGGGACCTGGCCCTCAACCCAGGCATATTCCCTGACTAGGAATCAAACTGGTGATCCTTTGGTTAGCCCACGCTCAATCCACTGAGCTATACCAGTCAGGGCAGCAAAAGTATTTTTAACAACCATGTTTTCAAAGGTGAGAAAAATAGGATTGTTGATCTTGTGGATCAGATTCTATTGGTTTGGCAAAAAAGTTTTTTTTTTCCCCATGAAATGGCTCCAGTAGTGCTTAGTTGTCTAATTTTAATTCAAAACAATTTTGTTAGACTGTATCGTGACACCCGTCATACCAGTGTGTGTTTAAAAAAAAAAAAAAAAAAACTGGTGAAATGTTTTTGTGTAGGCATTTTAATATTAAAGATGGAAGAAAATATGCAACATTTTTGGTGTATTATGCTTTATTATTTCAAGGAAGGTACCCGGGCTGGTGTGGCTCAATGGATTGAGTGCCAACCAGAGAACAAAAATGTCCCCAGTTCGATTCCCAGTCAGGGCAGGAGCCTGGGTTGCAGGCCAGGTCCCTAGTTGGAGGCATGGGAGATACAACCCATCCATGTATCTTTCATGCACTAATGTTTCTCTCCCTCTCCCTCCCTTTCCTTCTCTTTAAAAAGAACTTATTAAAAGAGATACTGGGACTGATTGAACTTGTCAGAAGTGGTTTGTGAAGTTTTGTGCTGGAGGTTGAAGTTAATAGTGATCAAATCAAACATTAACTGAGAACAATCAATGTTCTACTACTCAGAAGATAGCCAACATACTCAAAATATCCAGATCAGTAAAGGTATTGGTGAAAATTAAAAATGTGTCTTGTTTTATGGAAAAAACTAAATGGACTTTTTGGCCAACTCAGTAACTTCCTACCATTGACCCATATTTTAGTGCAAAAATATTTGCTACACAAAGCGTTGGCCAACATAGTTTGGTTTTTTAAATTTACTGGGCAACATTGGTTAATAAAATTACATAGGTTTTCTGATGAAAATCTATACTGTTTTCCACAGTGGCTGCACCAGTCTGCATTCCCCACAACAGTGTACTAGGGTTCCCTTTTCTCCACAATCTCTCCAAGACTTGTTTGTTGATTTGGTTATGCTGGCCATTTTCACCAGTGTGAAGTGGTATCTCATTGTGGTTTTAATTTGCATCTCTGATGGCTGGTGATGCTGACCATCCTTTCATCTGTCTCTGGGCCGTCTGTATGTCCTTAGAGAACTGTCTGTTAGGTCCTTTGCCCATTTTTTAATTGGGGTGTTTGTCTTTCTGGAGTGGAGTCATGTGAGTTCTTTATGTATTTTGGAGATCAAACACTTGTCCAAAGTATCATTTGCAAATATATTTTCCCTTACGGTTCTCATTTCTTTCTCTAGCTGTGCAGATTTTTACTTTGATGTAATCCCATTTGTTCATTCTTTCCTTTATGTCCTTTGCTTTAGGGTACATAATCACTGAAAATATTGCTGTGTGGAATATCTGAGATTTTCCTGCCTATGTTCTCTAGGACTTTTATGGTGTCAGGACTTATATTTAAGTCTCTTATCCACCTTGAATTTATTTTTGTGTAGGTGTAAGTTGGTACTTGAGTTTCATTTTTTTTGCATGCAGCTGTCCAGATCTCCCAATACCATTTGTTGAAGAGGCTGTTTTTATTCTGCTCCGTTTTATACTTCTGCCCCCTTGGTCAAATATTAATTGACCATAGAGACTTAGGTTTATGTCTGGGCTTTCTATTCTGTTCCATTGGTCTATGTGTCTGTTCTTAAGCCAGTACCATACTGTTTTGATTATAGTGGCCTTGTAATATAGTTTTATATCAGATATTGTGATCCCTTCTACTTTGTTCTTCTTTCTCAAAATTGTGGCTAGTCAGGGTCATTTACAGTTCCATACAAGTTTTTGAAATGTTCGTTCTATATCTGTGAAATATATCATTGGTATTTTAATAGGGATTGTAATTCCACTGCTGGGATTATACACAAAGAATCCTGAAACACCCAATTCAAAAGAACATATGTACCCCAATGTTCATGGCAGCACTATTTACAATAGCCAAGTGCTGGAAGCAACCTTAAGTGCCCATCAGTAAATGAATGAGTCAAAAAACTGCGGTACATTTACACAATGAAATGCTACACAGCAGAAAGAGAGAAGGCGCTCCTACCCTTTGCAATGGCAGGGATGGAAATGGAGAGCATTATGCTAAGTGAAATAAGCCAGGCAGTTGAAAGACAAATACCATATGATCTCACCTATAAGTAGAATCTAATCAACAAAACAAGCAAGCAAAATACAACCAAAGACACTGAAACAAAAAAATAAACTAACAGTAGCCTGAAAGGAGGGGGTAGAGGGATAATGGGGGAAAATAGGGGAAAGGTCATCAGGAACACTTATAAAGGACACATGGACAAAGCCAAAGGAGGTAGGTTTGAGGGTGGGAGGCGGAGATGGAGGGGGGTGTGGTGGGGTGAAAATGGAAAGAACTACTTGAATGACAATTTTTAAAAATTACATAAGTTTCAAGTATATAATTCTGTAGTACATCATCTGTATATTGCATTATGTGTTCACTCCAAGTCATTCTTCGATCACCATTTATTCTCTTATTACCATAAACTCTTCCCTCCCCCGACTCCCCTTTCCCTTTGGTAATCTACATACTGTTGTCTATGAGTTTGTTTTGTTTTGTCTTTGTTTTTTTTTTCTTAATTCTTTCACATTTTTTACCCAACACCCCAAGCTCCCTTCCTTGTGACAGCTGTCAGTGTATGAGTCCATTTCTATTTTAGTTTGTTTTGTTCATTAGATTGCACATAAAAGTGAAATTATATGGTACTTGTTTTTTCTCCTTCAGAATGAATGTAGCAGTGAAGAAACCTAAAACCAGACTAAACAAAGCCAAAAGAACAAAAATCTTTGTAAATAAAGCTCTCCTTTTTTATTGATTTTGGAGAGAAAGAGAAACATTGATTTGTTGTTCCACTTAATTATACATCCATTGGTTACTTTTTGTATGTGCTTTGACTGGGAATCGAACCCACCACCTTCGTGTATTGAGACATTGCTCCAGCCAACTGAGTTACTGAGTGAGGGCCAGAATCTCTTTAATAAACAACTAAACTATTAAGGTCTTAAAAGAGAGACAGAAAGAAATTTATAATTATGGGGGGATGAGTTCTAAAATGTGTGAAATTCAGAAAACAGGAAAGGATTGGTAAAGTTAACCACCTAGAATCTTGTATGGCAAAAACAGTGTAAAATAGTCAAAATATGACAAGGAGATAAGATTTCGTTAACATATACTGAGGTTAAATAAAAATATATTTTTAAAAAATCCTCACCTGAGGATATGTTCATTAACTTTTAGAGAAAAATTGATACTATCAATAGTTGCCACTTTGGAGAGAGGAATTGGAGATTTGAGGGTCAGGATAGGAAAGAATACTTGCTTTTCTTTCTGTATTGTTAAATTTTTAAAAATACATGTACCTATGTTACTTTTCACATGTATTGTTTTTATTTTATAAAAATCTAAAATGAAGCTACCCCTGACTAGTGTGGCTCAGCTGGGTATCACCCTGCAAAAACTGCCACAATAAGTTTTACTTTAAGCTATGATACCAGCTGTTTGTTTTTTCCCTGCAGAAATCATGATTTTTTTCACAGCTTTGTGGTTCATCACTATAATCACCAAGTCTTTTGGACTAAAGAACAAAGTGGGAGGTGTAAAGTAGAAATGAATAAATCATTTGAAATGTATTGGTTCCCCACACATGTCCTCCTTAGTCCCCAGTTACTAGTCACTATGCTTCAGGCTGAGAAGGCACCCCATGGTTTTGAAGGTATTATGGGGTCCAGAGTGAGTCCCCAGAATGTGCCACCCTGGCATACACATTATTCCAAGCTAAAAACATTTAAAACCCAACACACTCCTCCCCCTTAGCCACCGAAAGAGATTGACGTAGAAAAACCTGCTTCAGGAAGGGAAACCTAACATATTTACCTTAACACAGATGAATAAAGTGCCAAACAAGAAGCCAAGCAAAAATATGTCCCCTAGATTCCTGTCTGTGTTCCATTGTTTTGGGGTGGCCCTGCAAAATTTACCAAATGTTTGCTATTTTTCATCTACCTGAGAATTGCCTACTGTCCAAAATTTAAATATACCCTATTTTTTGGACCATAAGACCCACCTAGGCTTTAGAAGAAAATGGGAAAAAATTAAAGCAAAAAATGTGGTAAAATATTGAATAACAAATAACATAGTATTTTACCAGTGTAAATGTAAACAGAACTCAACCATTATTCCTCCCAAATTTGTGCGGGGTGGGGGGGGTACATCTTATAGTCCGAAAAACAAGGTATATATCATTTTGCCTTGCTGGAATTTTCATGCTTATGTTAATTCCCCATGTGAATGAATTAAAATTTGATTTTCTCTTATTAATCTGCTTATGTCATTTGAATTATCTGACCAGGTGGAAGAATTAAAGGGGTGGGGGAGAAGTTTCCCTGACCCCAACAGTATTAAGGTCCCATCCCCATATATGGCAGAAGAACCAGAATCACAGAAGAGTTATTGTGACAGAATAGAACTCGTCTCCACCTTTTAATATATTGGAGAAACATAATGTGTGAAATGCTGGATTGGAAACCAAAGAATTGTCATGTCTTAATGCAAATTATCTGATTTAAATGATAGGTGATAATTTCAAAAAAGCACTATTATTATTCTCTACTTGTAGATCTGCTTTTCTCTTTTTTCCCCCCAAGATTTTATTTATTTATTTTCAGAGAGAGGGAAAGGGAAGGAGAAAGAGTGGGAGAAAAACATCAATGTGTGGTTACCTCTCACATACCCTGTACTGGGGGCTTTGCCTGCAACCCAGTGTCCTGACAGAATCAAACCAATGAGCTTTTGGTTCACAGGCCCATGCTCAGCACACTGAGCCACACCAACCAGGGCTGCTTTTCTCTTTGTTATAGTCTTCCTTAGCTCTTTGCTCCATCTCTCAATAATTCCTAAGGTTGGGTTTTCTTTCTCCTTCCCAAATCAGATGTTTTCTCACCCTGTGAAATCTAGAGACTGGCTGGCCAGAGCTTTACTGCAATTGTATTCTTTTGAAGGAAATCCTTTTCTTAACTGCCGGGAATATAAGGCTCCAAACTGGAAAAGTGGAATGGGTAGTAGGGTTGGCATCCTGCCAGGTAATTGCCTTCTTTTCCCTTTAGCCATCTGCAGGCGACTGGCTGGAGCCCAAGGGTGAAACCACAGCCTCCCAGGGCTGAAGACAGACTTTCAGGGATCCTGGGAGGTTTGAGACCAGTCATTTCTCCTCTACACAAACAGGACCTCTTTTAAACCACAGCCTAGTCTAACTTTAATGCCTTCCAAAAGGAGAATCATATGAACAGTTAATCTCATATCCCAGGGTTAAAAACAGTACAATTTCATTTAAGTCTTTCATCCAAACCAGACTTCGGCAAACTTTTCCTGCAAAGGGCCAATAAATATTTTAGACTTTACAGAAAAGATCTCTAATGCAACTACTTAACTTTGCCATCGTAGTGCAAAAGCAGCCATAGACAAGTAAGCATGGCTGTGTTCCAATAAAACTTTATTTATGGACACTGAAATTTGAATGTCATGTAATTTCCACATATCATATAAAATATTTTTTTTCTTTTTCTCCTGCCATTTAAACATGGTAAAAAGCAACACTGGCTGGATGATTCAGTTGGCTGGAGGGTCACTTTGTGCACCAAAAGGTTGCAGGTTCAATTCCTGGTCAAACAACATGCCTAGGTTGCAGGTGTGCTCCCCAGTTGGGGTGCATATGGGAGGCAACCAATCAATGTTTCTCTCTTTCCCCCAAAATCAGTAAACATTCTAGGGTGAGGATTAAAAAAATAAGGGGAAAAACATTCTTAGCTTATGGTCTATACAAAACAGCTGACTATAGCTTTGTTGACTTGATCTAAGCCACTGATTTTCAAACTGCTTTGGCAAGTCCTCTGAAGGGAGAAAGAGCTGGCAAATGTAGGTAATCCCCACTCAGGCTCCAACAGGCATCATTCCTGTTTTTTATTCTTCATAAATATATTGGGCTCCTAGGTTCTCTTTCATAGAAAGGAAAGGTTCCATAACCCAAGGTGTAAAAGTTGCTGATCTAACCAGAATCCCTTTTTCTGCAACGGCAGACCTTTTTACATTTTTTTCTTTTTATGTTGTTGATTTTTTTCTTTATTTTTATTGTTGACACTATTACAGATGTACAGTCTTTCCTCAATGGAGATAGAGAATAGTGTGTCATCTAGTTCAATTTAAGGTTAAATAAGCCATGTCCTTTCCCACACTTCATAAGTCTGTTACATTATTCCAAACCTTTACTTTGTATTTGTGACCTTCCTCTCCAAATTCTCAAAAACACTAAAAAATTCCACAAAGTACCCTGGCTGGTGTGGCTCAGTGGATTGAGTGCTGGCCGGTGGACCAAAGGGTGACCAGTTTGATTCCCAGTTGGGACACATGTCTGGGTTGTGGTCCAGGTCCCTAGTAGTGGGTGTGGGAGAGGCAACTACACATTGATGTTTCCCTCTCTCCTTCCCTTCTTCTCTCTCTAAAAATAAATAAATAAAATCTTTTTTAAAAAATACTTTTAAAAATTCAACAAAGTGAAATAATACATCAGAGGAGAGAGCACCTTTCTATGTATTCCAGTATATTTTCTCTATTACTCAGGGTGGCCAGAAGCACTGTGGCCAGAGGGAGAGCCCACATTGTACTAGAATAAAGAAACAAGTGACAAGGCCAAAAGACTGTGTTTGGAGTCTGGTCTAAGGAAAAAGAATCCCTCTGTGGTGAGGTTGGGGCAGGGAATCCCATTCCTGAGGTCAGAATCCAGAAAGATCTTCACAGGAAGCAAAGTGAGAAGTAGGTAAGAACAAGCAGTTTAGGACAGGTGCACAGGGCAACGGGTGCCTCAAGATGCTTCCTTCATATACAAATAACAACAAAATACATAGAAATTGATCATAGAAAAAATTATATGTATACAAAAGAATCAAATCACTCATAATCCTATCACTCAGATATGAAAGACTTGGTTTGTGCCCTTTCAGAATTTTTTCTGTAAACATACAAATGTATAAATTTTATATACTGTACTCGGTATTACCACTTGGATGTCTCGTAGGCGACTCAAATTCACCATGTGCCAAAAAAAAATTTCTTCACCTTCTCCAAATCTGCTTTACTGGCATCACTGTTCATTTCAAAACCTAGAAGTTCCTGACCCTGCACCTCTCCCACCACCTCCTTGGAGACTCTTGTTGTCTTCCAGAAGTCAGAATAGTCACACTCTGCTGACCCATGCTTTCTAAAACCTAAATCTGATTCCTAAGCAAATATAAAAAATGTTTATTTCAAAAGAGAGTCTTTACATTTGCATTACTAAAACCCAGCCCCCCCACCCACCCAGTGCTGAGTGGGCAGTATTCTGTTAGCTGATATTCTACCTGCTGGACATCTGAAAGTTGTCAGGGAAACCAATAAAAGTTGGCACAAGGGCATCTTTGACCCCTATGAAGTCAGGCATCTGAGAGTTGAATCCAGAGACTACTAAATGCTCCAGAAATAGAAGGAATGCAGCCTAGCTCCTGCAGGGGTTCAGAGCAAGCCACTCCAGGATGTGCCTCAGTGGTACGCAGATTATTATGAGCTAAAAGCAACTGAGACCCTGCAGGCTCAAGAGAAATTTCTGCTGCTCCAAACTTATCTAGAAATTTTTAAATTAGGAGCCAGGCCCATGATAAGAGTTCAAATTAGCCCTAGCTGGTGTGGCTCAGTCAGTGGATTGAGTACCAGCCTTTGAACCAAAGGGTCACCGGTTCAATTCCCAGTCAGGGCACATGCCTGGGTTGCGGGCCAGGTCTCAACAGGGGGCATGTGAGAGGCAACCACACATGGACATTTCTCTCTCTTTTCCCCCTCCCCTCTAAAAATAAATAAATATTACTGAATATATGCTATCCCTGCAATTCAGAAGGTTGGCACCTTCCTAAGTGCCAACATGCATTCAGAATGTCTTATATACCTCAGTTTCCAGTTTTGTCTCTGAATCTCTCATATATGTGGGGTCTCTGCCTATTTCATCTATGCAAGGTTCCCATACATATGTATGTAATTAAATTTGGTTATTTCCTCTTTCTAATCTGTCTCATTCCTGTTATTATTAGACCAGCTAAAAGAACCTTGAGAGTAGAGGAAAGTTTCTTCCTCCCCTACACTCCAAAAAGTGTTGGTTATTACAGAGGTGTCAAAATACAAAGATGTTGAGTGAACTTGGTAATTCACAGTCTAAGGACAATTTGGAAGTGGGCAGTTAGTCTCAGCTAACATTCGTGCCTTCTCTGTATAGTCTGAGAGACTCTGGAGGGAGGGGTCATCCCTAGGAGACAGATGCACTCTCCTACTCTGATGTACTAATAATGGGTAATATTTTTGAGCAAATTACTGTGCACCAGACACAGTGCTAAGAGGTTTGATTTCATGATCTGTTTCTCCTCTCATCACCTCTCTAAAAGAGATGTGTGTGTCAGAAGAAGAGAGGGAGGCTTAGAGACTAGGCAAAGTAAAGTAATTTGTCCAAAGCCACGTAGCTAGAAAGCACAAGAGCTGGGAATGGAGCCCAGGCTATGTGACCTCAGAGTCCTAACACTTATAACAGTTTGTATGTGTTGTCTATACCCAAGATTTCACAGTGAAGACCAAAGTCAAAGAGAAGAGGTTTTCCGGCAGAGCAGCCCTCCACACTCAGGGAAGATATGATCCAGGGATAAACTCCACCCCAAAGATACTGAACTCCCTTAGGCCAAACTATTATTACACCAAAGCTTCCGTATTTGAACTCTGGCCTGAAAAAGACAGTCACGTCCATAACAGAATGAGCCAGTCTGGGCTGTTGAAGAGACTCTGGGTGGGGAGTTGGTGCCTCTGGAGAATAAGGTCATACATCTGCCAGTTATCCAATCTCCTGTGTCCACTCACTGCCTTTAGTACAACTTCATTACCCACTGTTCATCTCCTAATTTAACAATCCATTTGCAGAGTTAACAGAAACCTTTAGGATTACAAAAAACATTGTCATCATATATACACTCACTTCAACAATATATTGCCCTTGCAAGCTACTAAATGAGTGAAGATCAGTTGTAGGTGTATTCAGAAACTGTTTATTGAGCATTGTGTTTCAGATGCTAGGAATATAGTGATGACCACAAAAACTGGAGTCTCTGTTTTTGTGGAACACAGGGGAGAGAGTAAGTGGTATGTGGGTAATGCACAACAAGGTGTGAAGAATGAAGTGATGGGAAAGCACTAGGGACACAGAGATTTTCCAATTTAGGGATCAGGAAATGTCTCCTCAAAATTCTCCTTGAAGAAGTAACTTTTAAGTTAAGACCTGAAGAAACGGGGGTTAGCCAAGTGAAAGCGGAGGTAATAGAAGGGTAGCGATCCAGGTAGAGGGCAGGTAGCCTTGAGGAGATGCTGCCAGAGGATATGAGCTCAGCAAGTGGAAGGGAAATAGGGGGTTCAGGGAGAGGTTTTTGTTGTTGACATTTTTGTTTTACAAGACAGAGAAAACAAATGAGGGAAAATATAAACAGTTGGTAAATTTTAGTAAAGTGTACATGGAAAATGTTACCCATTCCAAAGAGAAGTGATTGACCAATCATATCAGTGCTCTGCTTGTAACTCTAATAGCTTCCCATGACAATAAGCTGAATCCTCCTTATTAGGACATACAAGGACCGACATGGGACCCTGTTTATCTCTCTGGCCTGTCTCCTTTCATTCCATTGCTTGATCTGGGCCTTCCAGGGCCTTCCAGTTGGGAAGTACTTTAGCTCATTTCTGCCTCAGAATCTTAGGACTCTTGGCTCCCTCTTCTGGAATACTCTACCTTCAGCCCACAGGGCTGATTCCTTATTCAGATGTAGTACATAGATTACCTCCCCAAAGGAGACTTCCCAAGCCACTCTTCTGACATTTCTGTCATCCCTCTACCCCAAAATTGTCCATATCATATCTCATTTATTTTAAAATCTTTTTTAAAAAGATTTTATTTATTATTTTTAGAGAGAGGAGAAGGGAGGGTAAACAGAGGGAGAGAAGCATCAATGTGTGGTTGCCTCTAGTGCACCCCCTACTGGGGACCTGTCTCACAACCCAGGCACATGCCCTGACTGAGAATCAAACCAGCAACCCTTTGGTTTGCAGGCCAACACTCAATCCAGGGCTCACAGCTCATTAATTTATTCATGCAGGTATGTCTGCCTCCTCCAGTAGACTGTAAATCCCTGGAGTGCAGGATCTATTTTTTCCTGCGCTTCACTACATCCCGCACCTACCTCATTTAGCACAAGAGGACCTGCTCAATTAATAGTTTTTGAATGAGTAAATGAACACATGAGGAAAAAAACTGTGGCCAGAGATCACATTAGTGAAAGAAGTGGAGCAGTGATGATGACGAGGTCTTCATGTAAAAGTGGGTGTGGGTCCCTGAAGTGTATGGAGGTAACTCTTTGAACTACAAATAGAGAAAGCAGATGTCTATGAAGTACAAAACAGTATGTGATAAAGAAGGAAAAGACTGTTTCTATTGTTTTCCTATTTCCCTCTTTCCTTGGAAGTTGAAAAAGGAGCTGCCAGGGATTAAGGCATTTGTTTCTACTCATTCTTGGAAACCATTAAAACAGCGTTTGAATCTTTGCTGCACTCCTAGAACACAGAAGCTGGAAAATAGCCCAGAGGAGATGAAATCCTGACTTTGATTCATAAACATGTTTTGGAAGGAAGGAAGGAAGGAAGGAAGGAAGGAAGGAAGGAAGGAAGGAAGGAAGGAAGGAAGGAAGGAAGGAGAAGGAGGAAGGAAGGAAAAGATTGTGGTTATGACCTAACCATAGTCAAGAAATCTCTTCGATTTGCATTGATTAGGTATTAATGGAAGCCTTTTATCTTCAGAACTGTGTACTTGTGCTGCCAAGTAGAGGAAGGGAAAATGCAGAAAGCTCTGTCTGCATAATTACCCCCCTGCCAGCCCTCCCCAAATTCAGAGCTCCACTAGAAGGCTCACCCTGCTGGTTCTCAGAGGTCCCAGGCTAGCATGAGAAATCAGTGGGAAAATGTTCCTTTAGATGTCAAATCCTCAGCTTCTACCAGAAAACAGGGACAGATGAATAAAGCCTCAGGCAAGGACAGGCAGGCCCTTATATTGCTTATATGAACATTCTAATAATTTCCCTATAAATGCTTAGCTTGGAGTTTTTAGACCAAATGTTAATATGTTTTACCTTAAAACACAATTTATAGCCCTGGGTTCTGTGGCTTAGTGGATTGAGTGCCGGCCTGTGAACCAAAGGGTCACTGGTTTGATTCCCAGTGTAGGGTATATGCCTGGGTTGGGGGCCAGGTCCCTAGTAGGGGACACTTGAAAGGCAACCACACATTGATGTTTCTCTCCCTCTCTTTTTCTCTCCCTTCCCCTCTCTAAAAATAAATAAAATAAAACATACATGCACGCACAATTTATAAAATTAAGGGATTGCCCTGGCTAGGTGGCTCAGTTGGTTGGAATGTTGTTCTATGAGTCAAATAGTTGTGGGTTCAATTCCCAGTCAGGGCACATACCCAGGTTGTGGATTCAATACCTGGTTAGGGCATTTAGGGGAAGCAACCGATTGATGTTTCTCTCTCTCTCTCCCTCCCTCTCTAAAATCAATAAACATATCCTCAAGTGAGGATTTTAAAAAAATTAATGGATATTTTTCAAGGGCATCTTACCCTTACTCTCATGTCTCTTAATATCTTGGTAGGACAATTTTCAAGGGAGAATAACTTATTTTAAAGTGTATTTTACAATATGTACCTTCCTCTGAAGAATTACCTTTTCTCCCATTTTCTATAGGAATTTTTTAAACAAAAGTTTTACTTTTTGAATAATTTTAGATGTGCAGAAAAGTTACAAAGATAGTTAAGAGTGCCCATAGACCCATCACCCAGTTTCCCCTATTGTCAACATCTAAAATGACTATGATACTTCTGTCACAGCTAAGGAACCAACACTGGTCCATTATTATTAACTGGACTCCATATTTTATTTGGATTTCCCTAGCGCCCCCTAATTTTTTCCACTCCAGATTGCATCTAGAATACCATATTAGATTAAATCATTGTGTCATTTCAGGCTCCTCTGGGCTGTGACAGTTGCTCAGATTTTCCTTGGTTTTTGATGATCTTGACAGTTTTGAGGAGTACTGCTCAGATATTTTGTAGAATGTCCTCCAAATTAGGACTGTCTGATTCTTTCTCTCCCAGTCAGATGGACATTATGGGTTTTTGGAAAAAACACCTTAAAGGTGAGCTGCTGCCCTTCTCATCATATCAGGGGTAAATAACATTACATGACATCCCTGGTGAAGTTAACCTTCATCACTTTGTTAAAGCAGAGTTTGCCTGTTTTCTTCTCTATAAAGTTATTATTTCTCCCTTTCTGTAATCTATTCTTTGGAAGCAAACCACTAAGTTTAATCTACTCTCAAAAAGGCCAGGGGTAAACAGAGTATAGGGGTATAGGGGAATGAAGATTAAGCTCACCTCCTGGAAGAGAGAGTATCTACATATACTAAACGGAATTTTTCTGACGAGAAGATTTGTTTCTTTTCCCCCATCCATTCATAACTTTGAGTTATAATCCAACACTATGTTATTAATTTTGTTACTCAGATTGTGCCATCTGGCTATCTGGCATTCTTTCAGGTTGGTTCTTAAATCCCTTTGACATGCTTCTGTCCTTATAAAAACATTAAAACATACAGATAAAAGATAATCATTTATCTTCTGAGGCACTTTATTCTTAACATTACATACACAATCTTGGCAATCCCCCAGTGAGTCCAGAAAAGATTTCATTTTAAAAGGTTATGTTTTCCTAATTTGATTGTGCTGGTATTATAATAAGTCATGGTTATCTTTAAACTTTCATTTCTTTTTACTTGTTGAAAAATTTACACTAGTAATCTTAGTTCATTGTAGAAAAATTAGAAAATTTAGATAAGAAACAGAAGAAGTTACCCATTATTTTATTATTT
Organism: Carollia perspicillata; assembly: GCA_004027735.1. Taxonomy (NCBI): domain Eukaryota; kingdom Metazoa; phylum Chordata; class Mammalia; order Chiroptera; family Phyllostomidae; genus Carollia; species Carollia perspicillata. The sequence continues at coordinate 64,468 of PVKM010001588.1, forward strand.
AGTAGTAATTACTATTAATACCTTGTAGTACTTGCCCTGACAGTTGTGGCTCAGTGGTTGGAGTGTCATCCTATAGCCAAAGGGTTGCAGGTTCAATTCCCAGTCAAGACAAATAGCTAGGTTGCAGGTTGATCCCCAGTCTGGCACAGACACATGCAACCCCCAGTTTAGATGTGAATGATCCCCAGTACCAGTGTGGATTCCTGGTCTGGGTGTGTGCAAGAGCAGCCAACTGATACTTCTCTCTCTCTCTTCCTTTCTTCCTTCCTCTCTGTCTTTGAAAAACAAATGAGAATGTCCTCATATGATGTCGGGAACCTGGACTGGGCAGAATCTGGCCTTTCGGCTGATGCAATCAGCTCGGGGGTTTACGCTCCTCAGAAACTACAAGACACAGTGGTTGGTCTTCCTGTCGTTGCCAGTTACAGCTAGCCCAGCCCCTGCCAAGAGCATGTGCAGAGTACGAACACAGGCTACCACTCAGAGTATAGGACACGTACCCTGGCATGTGCGCAGTAACCTATCAAGAAGCACTCCTTTGTGCACCCCTCACCAATCAAGTAGCGACACACTTCCCCTTCCCCCCTCTATATAAGTCTTTGCCTGGAAATAAAATTTTGCAGCTTGATCAGAACTTATTGTCTTGCTGCCATTCTTTGCGCCTCTTGTCCCCCTCACCCATTTGCTTCAGACAGGTGGCCGAGTCCCCGTTGACTGCTTGGCTGGCCAGAGCAATATGAGGCTTAAACAATAAATACATAAGTAATCTTGCTGTACTATTCTTTTAAATTTTAATATATATATATATATTTATTGATTTTTAGAGAGAGAGGAAGAGGGAAAGAGAGAGAAACATCAATGTGAGAGAGAAGCATCCACAAGTTGCCTCCTGTGTGCACCTTGAGTGGGCATTGAACTGGCAAACTTTTGATGTATGGGTGGATGCTCCAACCAACTGAGCCACCCAGCCAGGGTGATACTAACCTTAAGAGCAAATTCCATCAATATAGCTCACACTGTGTACCCTGCCCAGTGATTCCCTGAGGTCACACCCCATCCAACTTTCAGGCCCACCCAAGCTGTTTCCTGTGCCTTTTCCATAGGAATGGCCTGTCTTGGCTCATGGTTCAGATTATCTTAAAATCTCTCAAACAAGCAGCACCTGGCTTCAGCATGCCCCCCTGCCCCCATACCTCTCACTAAGTGGTCCCAGTCCTGGCACTAGCAGCAGCTGGACTTGGTCTACAGCTTGGCCTGGCCTGCTCACCTCCAAGCCCAGCACAAGTAGTAGCCATCTGCAGATCACTTTGTAGCTCATGACAGGTGGCCCCTGGACAGAATACAAGTAACAGCTAATCTTGGCCTGCACCTCCTAGAGGCCCCAGAGCCAGGTCACCTGGTGGACAGCTTTAGACCATGTTGAAGCATCATTACCCAACCACCTCCAGAAGTGACACACTCAAGGGGCAGACTCAGTGGTCACCAGAACCCCACTAAAGTAAGTCCTGCTCTGTAGGGTGGGCCCCTGCACAGTTGATCCTCCATGGTGGTCTGAGGTGAGTGGTTGGTGGTTGTAGCCAGTTTTTGCAGCTCATCGCTCTGGGGACAAATCTCTCTCATCGACATGCCAACTAGAATAAAAAGGCTTAGCTACAAAAAGAGAGTGTGCACAGCTCACACGGAGGGGCGCACCTCAAGTTCCCAGCTTAGATGATCAGGGAGGCTGTGCCACCAGACCCTATAGAACACCTACTACATAAGTCCACTCTACCAAGCCTGGGAGACATAGCAGCTCTACCTAATACATAGAAATAAGCACGGGGAGGCTGCCAAAATGAGGAGACAAAGAAACATGTCCTGAATGAAAGAACAGAATAAAATTCCAGAAAAAGAACTAAACAAAATAGAGACAATGTACAAGATGCAGAGTTCAAAACACTGGTTATAAGGATGCTCAATGAACTTAGTGGGAACCTCAACAGCTTAAAAAGGACTAGTCAGAAATGAAGGATACATGAACTGAAATGAAGAATAATTTACAGAGAGACCACACTGTATTGCTGCCTCTGCTGCCACCATAGTGCCAGCCTCTTGGGTCTCAGTGAGGCTGGACGATGCTCCAGAATGGGAGACAAGACAGTTGGAGCGCAAATTGGACCCAGCTTCATTCAACATTACTTCCAGTTATTTAATAATTACAGAATCCTACTAGGTGCACTTTACATTGACATGTCATGCCTTGCATGGGAAGGACAGCAATTCCAGGGGAAAGCTGCCACTGTGGAGAAGTTGTTTAGCCTATCATTCTAGAAAATCCAGCACAGTATCATGGCATAGGACCATGTGCCCACTCCAGTCAGGTAGCTGCATCATCAGCATGGTTGTGGGCCAGCTTAAGGCCAATGAAGACCCCATCATGGGGTTCCTCCAGGTGTTCCCATTAAAGAACATCAATAATGCTTGGGTTTACAGCAATGGCATGTTTCAGCTTGCCCTGTACACCTTTGGCTGACCTCCCAGCCAGGTACTCATGCTGTTTACTCCTCCTTTCTCTTCCCAATAATTATTCACATTCCTCCAGATGCTCCAAATACCATACACAAATGAGCAGGGCTGTGGTGGGAGTGGGCACAGCATGCTGCTGCTACCTAGGTACTGTGCTGATGTTTGGACACTAGACTAGTTACTTCCAACAGGAGAAGTTTGTGTTGTATCAGCCCAAAGATTGTCTTTTTTTTTTTAATCTACTGACAAGTTGCTCTAGTAACCCAAAGAAGTGAAGGAGAAAGCAGCTGCCTCACCACTGAGATAGTGGTTTATTCAGATGTTTCAATGCCTCATGATACAATAAAACCACAAAAATTTTCTTAACAAAAAGTAAGAGGACAATGTACTGAAAATCAACAGTAGGGTAGATGAAGCTGAGAATTAAATCAGCAATTTGGAATATAAAGAAGCAAAAAACAACCAGACAACAAAAAGAAAAAAGAATCTAAGAAAATGAGGAGAGTGTAAGGAGCCTCTGGGACAACCTCAAACATACCAACATTCATGTCATGGAAGTGCCTGAAGGAGAAGAGAGAGCCCAAGCAACTGAAAACCTATTTGAAAAAATAATGACAGAAAATTTGCCCAACTTGGTAAGAAAATAGACATACAAGTCCAGGAAGCACAGAAAGTTCCAAACAAGATAAACCCAAAGAGACCCACACCAAGGAACATCATAATTAAAAAGCAAAATGTTAAAGACAGTCTTGGCCAGTGTAGCTGAGTGGATTGAGCACAGGACTGGGAAGCAAAGGGTCATGGGTTCGATTCCTAGTCAGGGCACATACCTGGGTTGCAGGCTGGGTTCCCCAGTGAGGGGAGCACAAGAGACAACCACATATTGATGTCTCTCTCTCTCTTTTTCTCCCCCTTTTTCTGTCTGTCTAAAAATAAGTAAATAAAATCTAAAAAAAAATGTTAAAGACAAAGACATTCTTATAAGCAGGAAGAGAAAGACAGCTACTTACAAGAGAGTTCCTATAAGACTGTCAACTGATGTCTCAACAGAAACTTTGCAGGCCAAAAGGGATTAGTAGAAATATTCAAAGTGATGAAAGGCAAGGACCTACAACCAAGATTACTTTCTCTACCCAGAAACCTATCACTTAAAAATGAAGGACAGATAAAGAGATTCCCAGACAAGAAGAAGCTAAAGGAGTTCATCATCACCAAACCCATATTACATGAAATGTTAAAGGGTCTTCTTGTAGAACAAGAAAAAAAATATGAACAAGAAGATGACAATAAATGCGTATCTGTTAACAACTGAATCTAAAAAAAAATAATTGAATAAACAAAGGAGAAACAGACTCATAGAACACTTTGGTGGATGCCAGATGGGGGGGGATGGAGAGATGGGTGAAAAGGGTAAAGGAATTAAGAAGTACACATTTGTTGTTACAGAATAGATATGGGGATATAAAGTACAGCATAGGAAATATAGTCAGTAATATTCTAATAACTATGTATGGTATCAGATGGATGCAAGATTTATTGGGATGATCACTTAGTAAGTTAAATAATGTCTAATCACTGAGGTGTACACCTGAAAGTAATATAATATGTATGTCAGCTGTAATTGAAAAAACATTATTTAAAGAAGGAAAAAAAGATCAAATTAAGGGTGCTAACCAATTAAGACTGATTTAATAATGGTGATTTCATCCCTGGCTGGTGTGGCTCAGTGGATTGAGTGCTGCCTGTGAACCAGGGGGTTGCCAGTTCCATTCCTGGTTAGGGTACATACCTGGGTTGTGGGCTGGGACCTTGGTCGGGGGTGCATGGCAGGTAGCCACACATTGATGTTTCTCTCGCTCTCTTTCTCCCTCCCTTCCCCTCTCTCTAAAAAAAGATAAATAAAATCTTTTAAAAAATGGTGATTTCAAAGTAAAAGAATAATGATACTATTTTACTGTTATAATAGTATCTGAGAATGTTCAAAGTGTTTTTACATCCATTAATTTTTCTTTTTAAAATTTTAAAAATATATTTTATTGATTAGGCTATTACAGTTGTCCCATTGCCCCCTTTATTCCCTTCTGCCTTGCACCCCCCACTCCCACCCACATTCCCCCCACCTTAGTTCATGTCCATGGGTTGTACATACAAGTTCTTTGGCTTCTCCGTTTCCCATACCATTCGTAATCTCCCCCTGCCTATTTTGTACCTACTATTTGTGCTTCTTATTCCCTGTGCCTTTCCTCCCATTCTCCCCACTCCCACATCCATGAATTTTTCAACCATAACTATGGTAGTGAGGAATAAAGACAGTAGGCTCAGTAAGAGTGATTTAACCACTAGCCATAGGATCACTCTTCTAACTCTGCAGCCCCCAACCTTTTTGGCACCAGGGACTGATTTTGTGGAAGACAATTTTTCCACGGAACAAGTTGGGGGTGGGCTGGGCTGGTGATTGTTTCAGAATGATTCAGGCACATTCAAGCTTACCCTGCATTGTGCGCCAGGTTCCTAACAGGCCCGGACTGGTACTGTTCCATGGCCTGGAGGATGGGGACCCTGTCCTAACTGGCAGAGCTGGACTAGAATCCAGGCATCTTGACTATGTCTAGCTTTCTTTTCATTGCACTTCTAGAACAAACCTGACCCTCAGGATGACATGAAGAGAGACTTTCAGAAGAATCCACAGGAAGAGATATATCCAATAACAGAAAATTCAAGGCAAAGATTATGAAAAATTATAGTGTTCTAAAAAACAAAAGCCCAAACCATGTAATGTTGGATGATTGTTTTAGAAATCCCTTGATTCCCCATCAAGTTGGGTCCTGCACAGACATTCAGGTTTACTCTTTGTTTATTACTTGGCTTGAGTTACTAAAGTCAGTTGATCACACTGTGCAGCCCAAATACCTGAGGGCTTTCTTCCCACCTCTGCTTTGTGATGAAAATTTCTCAAGTGAGTAGGTGTTCTTTGCCAAGAAATAACTTCACTAAAAATGCTTAACAGGGAGTAATGAGTCCTAGTTTCTTTTTCTCAGGAAACTTTTGAGTAAATAAATAGAAAATTTAGTTAACATTTTTTAAAAATTATAACCAATCTGTGTTAAACTCTATATTATTTGATCATTGTTTATTTCTTTTTATGTTATCATAGCATGTCCTTTTCAAGAATTTTTTTAGTTAAATCATTTGGAGGTCAGCTAGTGTAATCTTCTGAGTAATATTGTTGTACAAACTGCACATGGATAGCATACCTTCTGGGTCCTTGAAAGAATGAAGAATTTGTGAGAACACTTTCTGTTGCATGGTATGTGAAGAACAGCTTAGCTGGCTATAGGATTTTTGGGTCGCAATAATTTCCCATCAAATTTTGTGGATATTATTTCACTGTCTTTTTGTACTTGGTGTTAAAGAGGAGAAGTGTGATAATATTTGATTAATTTTCTTTGGTATAGGTAGATTTTATATATTGATTGATTGATTTTTAAAGATTTTATTTATTTACTTTTAGAGAGAGGGGAAGGGAGGGAGAAAGAGAGAGAGAGAGAGAAACAGCAATGTGCAAGAGATACATTCATTGGTTGCCTCTTGCACGCTCCCAACCAGAGACTTGGCCCACAGCCCAGGTGTGTGCCCTGATCAGGAATTGAACTGACAACCTTTCAGTTCACAGGCCAGCATTCGGTCCACTGAGCCATACCAGCCAGCACTACTACAATTATTTTTGAGGTCAAAATGCCTTTAGTTATTTAAAAAAAGTTAAGTGCATACTAGATTTGGACCCAGTTGTTCTCTGTTGAAATTCAACACAGAAATTGTAACAGAACTAGGCACAAGGATGCTCACTGGAAATTAGAAACAAATATCTTTCAAAAGGTGATTAGATAAGTAAGTTATTATCTATTCATAAATGGAAGAGTATGCAGCCACTGAAAAGAAATAATTCTATATAAAATTTATTCAGGATAAATTAAATGGGAAAAATAAAAAGCAAGTTTTAGGAGAGACTGATACTAGGGAAGCAAGGTCTAGGCCTAGGACACAATAGTAAGGTAGCCCTCATTGTTAGGGTTGTAGGAGTGCAGGGTTGGCCCCTGAAAGTGAGTATCTCTTTAAATTTTACATTCTAGCCTCTCTCCTCTTTTGCTTTATCCTAATCTCAGCCCTGCAATATGTTATGCATCATATAATCCCATATTTGTAAATACTAATTACATATATAAATATATATAATTGTGTAAATTGATATTGAATACAAACATTTTGGAAGGCATATATATATGTGTGTATACATATATGTAATATATATGCATATATACTAGTTATATATATTTGCGTGTGTGTGCATGTGTTTTAAAGGGAAAAATGGGAGAATAGAGGATGGGGCAAAAGTAGGTTTACAATGGTTCATATGAAAAATAGTACAATAATCAATAAATAATGATACGAGAATAAACTTTTCTATTTTGCATACTCACAACTGTAAACTTACTTCTGCCCTATGTTGTATATACCAGACTACTAGTAGCATTTTTTTTCTGGGGTGTTGGAATATGGGGAATTTTCACTTCCAAAATAATATACTTCTGAAATCTTCTGTTAAAAAAGAATTAATAGGCAGTTGGACACATGCAGGGGAAGCAGCTTCTTGGAAGGTGGCAGAGGATGGAGCCTGTGGGATTCGTGCTTTTTGCAAGGTAGAAGTCATGGAAAAAATCCAGAAACTGATGCCCAATTCCATTTCACAGGTGTCAAAAAATTTTCAACTCTTATATTATCACAGGTAGAATTAATTGTGTACTGACCACTTATGGAAGCATTGCTCTGCTGTTTTTATACTTCAAATTAAGGTCTAAAAAACTCCAGCTGTGAAAGCAACCCAAAAGGATTCTAAACCATACTTCAACTGTTAATTTCCCATGCCTGGAGAAGTTAATGTCAACTCATTATGGGATATTCAATTTGTACAATAAATTCTGAGCCTGGAAAAAAACAATTAACAATTGCATATTTTTTTTTTATGGAAAAAGCAAGAAAGATTTTTGAAAATAATAGCATAACCACACAAAAGAGTTCCATGTGCTGTATTTTTTTAATGCGAAGTTGAGCACTTGCGTACCTGTGGTTGGTATCATATGTGAAGAATGAAATAATGAAAAAACAAATGAGTATTATATGTTTTTGACACATGCACTTTAAAAATTGTATAACAGTACTCTCTCTGCTAAATTACACTTTTTGCCAAGTAGAAGTTCAAGTTACACGAGCAAAAGCCAATTTTAGCTTCTACATGAATAGTGTCTTCCCATATACATATTATCCACATCTTCTAGATAAAGATCAGATTAGGTGTCTTTCATATGGGAATTTCAAAGCAATTTAAAGATATTAATTAGTTCTCACAACAATTCTGAAGTGGGTGTATTTCACTCATGTGTGTTTTCTATGAGAAGACTGATAGGCTGAATGATTTTCCAGTATCCCATACTTCATTTTTGTTAGTGAAATGAAATTGCTTCATTGGTCTACCTTTTTTAAAAAAAGATATTATTCATTTTATTTTTAGTGAGAGGGGAAAGGAGGGAGAAAGAAAGGGAGAGAAACATTGATGTGTGAGAGAAACATCAATTGCTTACCTCTAGCACACCCCCAACTGCCCCCACTGGGGACATAGCCTGCAACCCAGATGAGTTCCCCTGAAGAGGAATCAAACTGGTGACCTTTTGCTTTGTGGAATGATGCCCAACCCACTTTGCCATACCAGTTAGAGTAGTCTACCTTTTTTTTTTTTTGAAGAGAGATAAAGTAATTTTTGGGTGGATAAGCCAAACTCAAATAACTTCTATTCATGTGTCAAATGAAAGAAAAAAGCAAAGCTGTAGGTATTTTTATTTTTATTTTTTTGTATTCTAAACAATCAGGAATACATTTAATTAACTCTGTACTCTAGTAGTTGCCTGGGAAAAATGTTTCTAAATTAAAATATCTATTTTAACATATACAAATAGTCAGAGGTAGAACTCTGTTGTAGCATCATCAGAGATCTCTCTGGGTATTTCATTAATTACAAGAAAGTACTTACAGATGAAATGGTGTGATTTACTGAGTAGAAGACCTATTTTTAAAGATAATGGACTGGTTCACTGAAAAAATACAATCAACTCTTGGGAAAGATAGGGTTAAAATACTCTCCATTTGTATTACTACTATGTTAACCATGTTGTAAGCCTTATCTCATTCAATCCACAACATGATGAGGTGGTTCCTATAGTTACACTTTTTGTTTTACAGATAGAGAGCTTGATGAGATTTAGTTTACATTCTATAGTGATGTTAAATTTATAAGAAGCCAGGAAGGATTCTAAGAATCAAGTCAATAATGCCAATTTGATCCTGACATTTACTTCTCATTATTGTTCTTTTTTTTAGATTGTATTTATTTATTTTTAGAGAGAAGGGAAGGGAGAGAGTAAGAGAGGGAGAGAAACATCAATGTGTGGTTGCCTCTCATGTGGCCCCCTACCAGGGACCTGGCCTGAAACCCAGGCATGTGCCCTGAGTGGGAATTGAACTGGTGACCCTTTTGGTTCACAGCCCACGTTCAACCCACTGAGCCACACCAGCCAGGGCTACTTCTCATTATTTTTCATTCACCCCCACTCGAATAGGTGCATAATTTTAACCTGCCACTTTAAACCGTATTTTTATGAATATATCCATTTTAACAAGAATTGTAACCAATTTAATTCTTCATCAAATTTCTATGCAGTGACAGCAAAACTATTTTCAATATTTTTCTATTCTCATTTTTATTTTACTGAAATGATTATGCTCAGGATCCACTTTTTTCATGTACATTTTACTATGAGATTCATTTCAGTCACCAGGTTTTTATCTTTATAAGCTCTATGTTGACTACAACTATGGTGAGATTTCTTTTGTAGCTATTACTTCTGTGAAATTTTATTTTTCCCTGTGACACAGTCAAAACACGGTCAAAACATCTGTTTTTGCCTGGGATACAAGAACTCAATATTGGTCATTTTTTATGATGGTGATGCTGAGACAAGTATTGTAATACCTGTTCTAGCCACTTCATGGGAGGAAGGCTCAAGTGCAAACATAGTTATGAAAATGCTTTGTAATCTGTAAAGTTAAGTAAATGTCACTTTAAGATTGTTGAAACAAATCATATAAATCCATCTTCCTGGAACTGTTCTAGAAGGCACCTTCCTATTCCTGCTATGATGTTATTTGCAAATTTTGCTTGAAAACTTCAGCTGATTTTCTAATTCCTAGTGATTTCACTCATTCTTATCTTACCATTTGTTTTCCATTCTGACATCATTAATATTTTTTTCTCTGATGGTAGTACAAAATCCTCTGTGATGTAGAGACCAGTGACCAGGTTTAGCACTATAATAGATTAGTACCATTGGTTATCAGTTTCATCATCTTGGTTGTTGTAATTGTTGCATGGTATTAAATGATAGTATTATTAGGCTGGCAGTTGTTTGAGAAAATTTAAAACAAGCCTGTCACCAAATAGATGATATCTCAATAGGGATGCAGATAACACTATTATAAGAAATTCTGTCATCACAGTTCTATCTCTTGCTTAATATACCACTTGCTTTTTCAAGAGCTTGGAAGGAAGTAGAAAGTTCACTAGTAGTGTAAGGAAAGCTTACAAAGTCTAGTATTTACTTTAAGGCCTAAAGTTTAAAGTTAACAGTTTTTCTTCCCTTCATATAAACTAAAACAACTTAAGATTTCAGTCATTGTTTTCAACAAACCTTATTGTGTGTAACAATGCTGATAGTATCAGGTAAAGCCCCATGAGAAAGGAATGATGTAATTTATCATCTTTTAAAATATATTTTTAATAATATATTTTATTGATTATGCCATTACGGTTGTCCCATTTCCCTCCTTCATTCCCCTCCACCCTGCATACCCCCTCCCACCCACATTCCCCCCATTTAGTCCATGTCCATGTGTCATAAGTTCTTAACTTCTATGTTTCCCACACTACTCTTGCCCTCTCCCTGTCTATTTTCTCCCCACCGTCTATGCTACTTATTCTCTGTACCTTCTCCTCTCATCTCCTCCTCCCACTTCTCTGTTGCTAACCCTTCATGTGATTTCCATTTCTGTGGCTCTGCTCCTGATCCAGCTGTCCACTTAATTTGCTTTTGTTTTAGGTGTGGTTGTTAATAACTGTGAGTTTGCTGTCCTTTTACTGTTCCTGTTTTTTATCTTCTTTTTCTTAGATAAGTCCCTTTAACATTTCATACAATAAGGGCTTGGTGATGATGAATTCCTTGAACTTGACCTTATCTGAGAAGCACTTTATCTGCCCTTCCATTGTAAATGAAAGCTTTG
>PVKM010001589.1:0-75203 GCA_004027735.1 Carollia perspicillata
TAACAAAAAACTAGCGAAGATAAAAAATTTTCTCCATATCCTTGCTTTGTACCTTGCATAACTAGCATTTAAAAGATACCCTACTAGATTACAGGGTTATCTAATTACAGTTACAGTTTAAAATAGTACGTTTTATGCTTATTTAAGAAATTGAGGCAACAAGTCATATCTAAACCAGTAGACCAACTGTTTCTTTTCAACTTATACCCCACATCCCAGCCGTCTGCAACTAGTGGAGAGTTGAAAAGGAGTCTGTTCAGCAGGTCCTTGATGACAGTATTTTATTCAACATTATTTCTTTATAACATTGATGAGATGCTGTAGGAACTTAACTCTTGTTTATTTCAATTAGCCTATGGTAAACGGGTTTCATTACATGTTGTTCTGCCACAGTTCCAAGAACCCATTGTCAGTGTTATATGAGGACTTACTATACTCACCAAGTAAAAAAAACTGAAAGTATAAAATGGTTAAATACATACCTTGGTCCTGTTGGTGTTTTTGTTCTGTCTTCTTTCATTCCATACAAACGCAATGGCAGCCATAAAGTGAACACCATGATTCATTGAAATGGGGCCCAATAATTCAAGGATCTGCTGTCTCAAGTTCTAAAACAAGCAAATGAGAAGTGAATTAAAAATTATGTAAGTATTAATAACTGAACTGCACTTTTTAGTTTTTCTTGGAATAATCTATAGTACTTATATGTTTTATTACCTAAATAATAGCAGAGAAAACTGTAATCATGTTAAGAGAGGTGACCATTGTCATTTTAATTCTAAAAGGAAAAATCCCCTATAAAATGACAACAACCAATCAGCTAAATGCAAGAGTCTTGGTAATGTGATGAAATAGAAAAACACAATTCAGTTGGCTCTTGAATGAGGGTTTGAACTGTGAGGTCCACTAATACACTGATTTTTTTACCAATAAATATCCGTATTGTTTTCCATCTGTGGCTGTGAGTGCATGGATGGGAAGGACTGGCTGTATGCACTGACCTATGTCATTGTGTACAGGGCACCTGAGCATCCACAGATTGTGACATCCGTGAGGGGTCCTGGAATCAAATGCCCCGTGGATACTGGGGAAAACCTTAAGTTCCGGTGTGGTCAAAAGTTACACATGGAGTTTTCAGATGCACTGGGGATCAGCACCTCCCCCCACATGTGGTTCCAGGGGCAACTGTAAGTGAAATTTAATTAAATTTGATGTAGATTCTTTTTTAATAAGGTGGGGGGTGGACAGGGGTTTTACAGTTAAGTGAAACTGAAAAAAAATAAAACCACACGGTTTAATCCCAACAGCAGTACTCAGACATTTTCTCATGATTCTCACCCTCCCCCTTGGCCCAATTCCAGATATGTTCCCATGACCACAAATATGGGAAGTGAGGTCTAGGCAGGAGAGGAATGTCAATTTGACAACTGACGAAGCATAATAATTTTAAGAATTCATATAATTTTCTTCTAAATATAAAGTAGATAATTTGGAAAATACATAAAAGTGTTTTTTAAACAACTAGTAATTCCATTATTCTGAGATAATCACTATTAAATAAATTTTATTCTTTTTTCTGCAGAGAAATTTATTTTACATAATTGGAAATACACTATTTGTTCAATTAAGTAATATCCCTGTTTCTTTAAACTTTTAAGCATTTCTCCACCCACTAAAAATTCTTCAAAACTATAATTACTAGTAGCTGCATAATGTAACACTAAAGGATAAGTTTTTAACCATTCACTTATTTATCGTTTAGGATCTCTCTTTGTTTACCATCAAATAAGGCTATAATAAATGTCTTATGAATATATATTTGCATAATTTTGATTACTTTAGAATTCATTACTAGGTAAAAAAATTATAAAACCTTTAAAGCTCTTTGCACATACAGTTAAATTGTTTTCCAGGAGCATGTGCATATAAAGTGTCAACTTAAAATGCCCTTAAAAAAAGGAACAAAATTTTACATGAAAGAATAAACCTCAAAAACATTATGTCACATGAAAGAAGCTAGATATGAAAGACCAAATAATGTATGATTCCACTTATACAAATGCTCAGAAAAAGCAAATCTACTTATCGAGAAAACAGATTGATGGTTGATTGGGGTTAGGGACAGGAATAGGAAGTGACTGCAAATGGGTATTCGGAATCTTTGTGGTGACAGACATGTTTGAAAATTAGACTGTGTGGATAGTTTCACTACTCTGTAAATTAATTTTTAAAAATCCTATGTTGGGTATACTTTAAATAAGTGAATTTTATGTCACAACTCAAAAAACAGTTACAAATTTGATAATTAATTACTCGATCCATTAGAGTGCCATAAATACGACCAAATTATTCATAAATCCTGAACATACTCTTTGGGAAAGTGCTCAAATAGACTCTTGAGTTCCAGGTGAAGTGTGAATTCCTAACCTTGGTGGCTCCAAGATTAATAGTGGTTACAGATGCAGACGCAGCCAGAGTCATCTTCTCCGAGGAATCCGCCTGGTGCAGCACGCTCCAAAGCAGAGTCACAGAGGACATGATCATGTGAAGGATGGAGAGGATTCCTCTGCGGGCTTCCAACAAGTGTCTTTGGTCTACATTGACCCAGAGCTATTGAAGGTGGGGGTAAAAACAAAACATTGCTTACTGAGGCTTATAAATGGGGACTTGCTGTATCTTACAGTCTTAAAAAAAAGTCAAATATTTGTGCAGTCTTACTTGGTGATACTGTGTCGTAGGATCCAACAAACAGTAATGGATAATGGCTGTGATCCCTTCTAAAAGAGTAAGAATCATATCTGGTGGAATAATTGATGCCATCCACAGAGGCCTGAAATAAAATGCATTCATTTGAACACGAGTTCTGAGGGACAATAAACTCCATGTTTTATCAATAGTAAATGTCCAGCATGAAGCAGACACACAATAAGTGCTCAATAAATAGTATACTAATAAATGACTGAAAGGATAAATTAGAAGCTTTTATATCCTAATCTATAAAGTAAGTGAGTCACATTAAATGTACTGATGTTCTTTTTGGTTAAACGTTTCTATATAAAATAAACAAATTTAGTCAGTACATTTGTAGCAACTGTGTGAGGCAGGCACGTCGATGTTAAATAGCGCAGGCACTATTCTCATATTTCACACGTAGTCACTGAGTCACACAGGAGGTAAACCAGAAACCAGTCTACTGAACGTGTGGCTAATCTGACAGAGTAAATTTAAACATGGCCTGGGGATACAGGAAGAGTTTAACTTCTAAAACAAGAAATACCATTTCTTGTTTTTTTAAATTAATTTAAAATTTAGTATGAAATTAATTTGCACTTAGATAACATATAGGATAAAAATCAAGGAAACCCTTTGCTGAGCTTTCTATTACTTTGCCAGCTTAGTCAAGAAGAACATAATTAAGTTCAGCCCTTAGGAGTAAAAAAGGCCTGTTTAAATATTCTTTCTCTTTTCTAATCTTGCTTCTTTTGTTTCTCTTACTCAATCTGAATTTTCTTCTTTGTGAAAAAAATAACATACTATTTGTAACCTACTGAGATTCACTAATTTGTTTATTCAAATTGTGACTGACATTCTGGACGGCTAAGCAGTCATACATGTGATAAATGTCCATGACAACAAAGGTAAAAATCAACTCTTACCTACTATCAGACAATCCTGTTTCATATTTGTACTGCTGAATCAAATTATCTAAATTTCTGCAAAGCTGCAGTGTCACAGAAACCACCACTCTCTGCAGAACTCTCCCCATGTAAGGCAGAGCAGACGTGATCAGGCCGATCCACTGTGGGTGCATCTTACAGGCACAGTGCTGGTGCAGAGCCCGTATCACGGCGCAGAGAAACATGCCTTGGCATGTGATTGGCTGAGCATGCAGATACTGAAGAGAAGTCATGGGCTGGTGCGGGTTGATGTGTTCCAGATCCGATACAACAGAATCAAAGCCTGTTTCGTTTTCTTCCGGGGTGATCATTACCCAGTGTTCTAGAACAATGAGCCTCTGAAGAACTCTGAGAAGTTGTGACTGGAGTGTGCTGCCATTGTCGAATTCGTCCTCTGAGAAATTGATGAGGCTGTCCTCTGAGAAACCTTCTTCCACAGCAATCGTATTCTTACCTGCCATCTTTTCACTGTGCCATTTCTGGGCACTAAAGATGGACGACAGCAAGCAGTGGAGAATTACTTTCTGAACTTTGCACTTAGATAACATATCAGAGATAAAACTAGGGAAACCCTTTGCTGAGCTTTCTATTACTTTTGCCAGCTCAGTAAAGAGAAGTGTCAAAATTTCTATGCTCATCATCTGCATGTTTCGATTGCCTATTAAGTCTTGTGCAGTGACCTTGACATGAGTTGGGTAATGGCTACGCATGTAATATAAGCAGAGTGAAATAAGGATTTCTATGTACATAGAACTCCTAAAGTTATGATTTGAGTCCACTGGGATGTGACTATAAAAGTCTTTGCCCATAACAGAAATCCGGTGTCTGGCCAATAGATTCTGAAGCAGAGACAACTGAGGGGTATACACATTATTTATACTAGTGGTTGAAATGGCATTTACAAAAGCAACAGGGTTAGTTTTCAATATGGCTCTGATGGCAGAAAAAGCATAAAGAGTCCTTGATGAATCATACAACTGGAGATACAGAAGCACGTGCTGATAGAGAGGATGGATGTTGAAATTAGGAGATTTCTGTGATCCTGGAGAACCCATGTCACTCTCAATTTCAGAAATTTCTCCCTCTCCACAGCTATACCAGTTCTCTAAATCCAGACCATCACTGAAGAATACACTGGTTTGTTTGAGTTTTTCATTTGAAGTTTTTTTCTTGTCATCATCCTTTTTTCTGGCAAGTTTTACTTTAGGTTTTGCTCCTGGTTGTTTACCTGACTCCTTAACAATTGTTTCTTTCTCCGAGACTTTTTCTGATAATTTTTCTTTGAAGCTGAACTGAATACTACTGTGACTCCTCTGTCTAGCTTTGGTTTCTGTGGAAGCAACAGAAGAGTCATGGAGAGTCTGTGTGGTTCCTGAAATACACGGTGAGGAGCTGTTTCTGGAGATTCCATTTGCCACACACTCGCGGCCGCCTTCTGCAGACACAGACAGAAGCTGAGAACTCTCGTCACTCAGCAAAGTACTCTGACTCTGCTGAGTGGACTGATCTTCACTTCTAATTGCCTCCTCGCCTGGATCTACATCGCTGTGCCCTGGGGGCACAGTTTCAATTTCTAACTGAGAAGTAACGGAGGCAGATTCTGCTTCCAGACCACTTACGACTTTACATATCAGGTCAAACACGACCTGCTGAACATCATCATCTGGGGAGCCTGCGTTGGGCATCTGCGAATCCTCTTGCGCGTTCACATTTTCAGGATCGGCTTCGTAACTCAGGTTGTCTCCGGCAGAGGACTGTGAGCATCCAGAGTCGGAACTCTGGAGTATTTCTATCTGTTGGTCTGGAAGGTCGAAATCAGAGACAACCATTGGAATGGTCTCGCTGCTGGTACTTAGGAGGGAGAGCCTGTCACTTAATGGGTTAACAGTGAGACTAAAGTTCTCTATTTCGTCCATGGTAAGCGGCTTTTCACCATTTCCTTTAGATGCAGTGAGTTGTGCTTGGCTTACTGGCAGATGAGAAAAATAGTAAAGGAGGAAAAATATAAAATACATTAAAATAATGAAAATGTACAAATGTAAACTGAATTCAAGACTTTAATCATTAGTTTCAAAACCTACTTATATGCTACTATTAAAATCATATTATATTACTATTTTAGACCCTTTAAGTTAGAAAATGATATAGATGACTCTTAACTAGAGTTTAATAAACAGAATTCAACAGAAGGCCTATTATGCAATTGCACTGAAATTGAGTAACACAGTTAACACTGATGAAATATAAAAATTTGCCCTTATCCCCAAATAAGACATCCTTTTCTACTGCAGTACAAACTTTGCATTTTTTTTCTTCTTGTGTGATACTTCCTTTTAGTTATACTAAAGGGGGGTATAAAAACTCAATCTCCTTGATTTTAATAAAATTCAGAAAATATTTATGAATTATCTGGTATGAGTAAGACCCTAAACTAATAGACAATGAGGGTGAGAGAAGGAAAAGACATCATTGTTCTCTCTAAAGAGCTTAAAATTAGTAGGGAAGCACCAATACATTCATCTATTTCTGTACTTTTTGGAGAGCATACTATGTTGACGGCATTTTTTTAGAAAGGGTGGGAGAGTTAATTGCATATGAGTGGTACAAACCAAATGCCACCACTTTCAGGGAAAGAATCATGATACCACAGGTGAGGTCAGGGGCTGATTTCAGAGGAGAGGTGAGAATTCAGTAGTCAGGTGGCAAATGTGGTAGGTAAAATGATAACACAGAAGTTTTGGCAATTAGCAGGGTAGAGCATTTTCTTAGAAGATTCAGGAAAAGCCCTGAAAAGGAAGCTAGGGAAAGGAACCAAGCCTTGGCAGAGACACATGAAAGGCGACAGTTTAGTTCCAGCTTGTATCACTTACCAGCAGTGAGCCTTTGAGAAAGCACATCCTTCTAAAAATGAGCTCCCTGCTTGGTAAAATCACTTTTTTATTCCTGACCTCACAGGGTTATTTGTCAAGAGATACAAATGATAA
This sequence comes from Carollia perspicillata, assembly GCA_004027735.1. Classification (NCBI taxonomy): domain Eukaryota; kingdom Metazoa; phylum Chordata; class Mammalia; order Chiroptera; family Phyllostomidae; genus Carollia; species Carollia perspicillata. Next base: position 6,662 of record PVKM010001589.1, read on the forward strand.
GTGACAGTCCCTATAATAATGTAATATAAAGTGCCATTATTGCTGTATTATAGAGGACATCACTCAATAGTTTGTGAAGTGCGGGTTTCATAGTAATAATATTTATCAAACACTTACGATATGCCAGTCATTGCACTAAACATATCACAAACATGACTTGAGAGGTGGGTTATGATTCTTACCTTAAGATAAGGGAAATGATTCATGAAATATAAATATGCATTATAAGCTTACTATACATTCCTAGTGAAGTATCTACACAGCCCCACAGGACCAGCATTGTGAAAAAAAATCTAAATGTATTGCCATCAAAACTGAAGACTGTCTCTGGATAATGCTGTGCTGATTACTCCCCTGAAAGAAGAGTCAACTGATAAGAGAGATTCAAGTCCCCCAACATGGTCATCGATGAAGCACATTCTGACATGGCCCATAGGAGCACTGCTAGTGCATGCAGAGGAGAGAAAGCAAGCCCATAGAGAAAATCTCACATTCAATTCTCTTGCCAATCACTGTTGTGTTCACCTCTCACTTTATTTTAATTGCTTAATTCTAAATAAAGCTTTTCTAGTTCCACATGATATTCACCATTGCTGCATGCAAAATTTTCCATGAAATGCTTGTCATTCTCTTCTCCAGGATAACACGGTGCCTTATTCCAGTAACGTTCTGCTTGTACACGCTGCACTGAAACCCTCTGAGTTTTGGGGTGAAGCAGAAGCAATAGCAATGGTTCCAAAACTCTTGCGATATCATGTCTTTGCAGGACTTGGTTCAGCCAGGCTTGTCCCACAGAGCTAGTAGAACCATCGAGACTGTTAAGGCTATCTAACATGATGAACAGTGACCTACAATAAACACAAATAATTAAAGAACAAAAAACACTTGCTTTAATTGTGACACTCTAATTTTTCTAAGATTAATAATACTGTAAGTTGTATTTCTTCTTTTGAATTAACTATTATAAATTAATTGCACTTCAGGATAATTTTTGACCACAGCATGTTAATAATCTTAATCCCTATAGCCTCAGTAGATACAGTAGGAAAAAGAAAACAGTCTTCTCCTTTTTTGTAGGCACCTGTGTTTCTTAAAATTTCACCAGCATACTTTTATAAGATAAATAGTAAAGAATAGAAAAAGTAACCTTAGAAACATGGTTACCAAATTAGAGAGGGTGTTTGTGAAGTACCTGGGCCTGGGGCCTAGTTCATGGTAGAGGTTCAACAGAGGATCATTTAAAGATAGCGATGCTGCTTGAAAAGCACCAGCTGAGACACCATGCAGTCGGGCTTTAAGCACAGTTGCATTTGTGGCCACTGCTCTGAAAACTGGTGAGACTGCAATCTGATGCCAACATATGAATGTACCTATACTGGGCACCTCTTTGGAAGTCAGTGCAAATCTCCTATTTGGAGAATGAGTCATCTAAGTAAGCTAGACAAATAGCAACCCCATTCTCAGGCAGTTACGGGTTCTCTGAATCCATGGAAGGGGATTCAGTAATTTATCTTTAGGTTTTAATAAGTCCAGTTCAGGCAGAAGATTGAGAATAATTGCTAGAGAAACACTTATACAATCTACTGTTTATATGTGATTTCACTCGATGTGAATACAGATTCAAGAAGACTGTCTCCATTGCTGTATTCTTGACACATGGAATGAAAGATACCATGTTTTAGGGGCTTGATTAATAGTCATCAAATGAAAGGACGGGGCCAAACAAGAAAGTGAAAATCTGGCAGGTAAATGAAAATGCCATGAATTTCAATATAGCTTAGATTTTTAACAAATAATTTTAAATTTTTATTTATAAAATGTATAAATTGATGCCCTTACTGGGTGGCTCAGTTGATTGGAGTGTCAACCCATACACCAAAAGGCTGAGGGTTAGATTCCCAGTCAGGGCACATACCTAGCCTGCGGGTTCAATCCCTAGTCAGGGCGTGTATGGGAGGTAATTGATCGATGCTTCTTTCTCATATCAATGTTTCTTTCCCCCTCCCTTCCTCTCTCTCTAAAATCAATAAACATATCCTTGGGTGAGAATAAAAAAAATTTTTTTTAAACATGAAAATTGCTATTGCCTACTCCTGCCAAACTAACTGAAGAGTCAACAAAAGAGACACTAAGATATCTGACTGTAAAATCTGAACATAAAATGTAACCAACCTGTCAAAAGAACGTGCAAAAGATGAAGACTTATTTATATGGAGGTCCCTTGTTAGATGCCAAAGAACTGCAAACTTTGCATGTGCTTCCATCTTTATTTTCTGAGAGGGAACATGAGAGATTAAATTATTTTATTCTCCTTTGAAGATAAGTGTTTTGGCAAAATCAAAGTAGCTATTTAAGAGAGAGTGTTATGTTCAATGTTCACGGTATTCTAAAACACAATGCAATAAACTATTTTTTCAGGTAAGGAGAAACATAGAAAATACTTAAATATATATAAAAAATATTAAACCTAAGGGATCACCTCATGCTGCCTCACAAGTAATTATTCAGTTTAGACTAGGTAATGAGTTTTCGAGATCACTGTATGAAAAAAGTTGATAATGTGCATGCATCACAATATCTTGAGTATAGGAAGCACTTTCTCCTCATTTTAATATAAATGCTTAGTAGTCAAAATTGATTTTATTGTACTGTATGATTTACTTTTGCTCTTAAAAAGTATATACACCTGGCTGGCACAGCTTGGTGGATTGAGCGCGGGCTGCGAACCAAAGGGTCGCAGGTTCATTTCCTAGTCAGGGCACATGCCTGGGTTGCGGGCCAGGTCCCGAGTGGGGGCTATGTGAAAGGCAACCACACAGTGATGTTTCTCTCTCTCTCTCTCTCCCTGCATTCCCCTCTCTAAAAATAAATAATATAAATAAAAATCTTTAAAAAATTATATACAAGGGGGCTGGGAAAAAAAGGAATTATTTTCTGGAGGGCAGGCCCCTTTTAGTACAGGCTTCCCCCACTAGGTGATTTATGAGTGCACCTGCCCACACATGCTGAGTGTTTAGCAGTTTTTGACCAAAAATGGCATGACCCCATGCCCTACTCACCCTCATCTCCCAATCCCACCCCAAGCAACCTATTTTTTGTTTCCTTGGATAAAAAAAGTCCTCAAAGGGAAATGTTTTGCCGATGTGGAAGATGTGAAACAAAAAATGGCAGAAACATTAAAGGCATCAAAATAGATGAGTTCAAAAAAGTGTTTTGAGCAGTGGAAAAAATGTCTTGATAGGTGTATCTCATCAAATGGACGGTACTTTGAAGGCGACTGAAGTTTAAACTTGTAAGAATACACAATTTTTTTATAAATAAATTCCAGGGGTTTTTTGGTTCCCCCCTCGTATTAATCCAAAATTAATTTACTATCACTTACAAAGCTAGTTTATTAGATTAAAAAATTTAACCCCTAAAAATTATTTCTATAAGAAAAATACTATACTACTTTTGGGATTATTTGGAAAAGATCAAGTGTTACAATAACAATGCATAGAACAGTGTAAAAAGAAATTATTTAGAAAGATAATCATTTGATACCAGATAATGAACATGTTAATGTAAATCAAGTAGAAACTGTGATATTATAAAAAATTATCATTTTTCTTGAGCACTTGTAGAAACCTTCAAATAATAGCCCCTCAGAACCAGGAACTGCAACTGTTTAAATTGCCCGTGATTGGTCAAAAGGGCTCTCTTTTTCTGTGGGCTTAATCAATGCCCTTCCTGTAAAGCAGTGTTTGTACCTCAGCCAACAGAAACATATGTAAGAGCAAAAGTAAGTAATAACAGGCATTTTTACTTTTTTTCATGGGTGTGCAGTACCTTTATTTAGAACTTAGTATTTCTTTGCAAATGAAATGTTACACAAGTAAACAGGTATAAAATCTGTCCTAAATTTGTACCTAATGTAAAACAAATTATTCAATGCAAGGCTTCATATAGAATTTTGTTTCTGAACAGTTTTGAAAGAATGTACTGAAACTTAAATTTAATTTTAACATTTTCCTGGGAACAAGCTTTTCATTCTTCCTCATTTACCCCTTCATTTGCCACTTGCTCACCCTGCCAAATGTTCCGTTTATTCAACACAATGCCTTTTTGAATAGGGATCATTAAAACTCACTAGCACTGAGGCTTTGTTCAATTAGGGCAATCCACTTCTAAAAGATATTCAATAAAAGCTTTAGTTCATATTACAGAGCAGGTGCAGAAGACCACAAGCTTCATTAAGTGACCCAGAAGAGCTCTATCCGAACAGCTCTATCCGAACAACTGCTCCAGCTTCTTCTCAGGCTCACTCATAACTCGGACATCTTTACTCTGACTTACGTACCACTTCCTACACATTAGAATTCAAATCCTTATTTCGGATATGTACTATAATGAAAATGATATAATCTCACATATTAGCATTCTATAGCTTATAAGTGCAACATGTCATTTCATTTCCCATATGTTAATGTATCTATCAGTATCACAACTGAGTCCACTGAGTCCTCCTTTATGACTCAAGGACTTGGTCCAGCAACAACTTTAATCGGCACTCCCCATAACTGGTGTCCTGAACCAAGAAATAAACCCAGTGTTTAATTTTGGGTAACTTGACTTTCATGTTACTGATGCTTTTGTAAAGAACTTCCCTCTAAAAAGAACAGAACAGGTATTTTAACGATACTAAAATCACTCTGAATAAAGCTATATTCTCTGTTATTCAGAGATACTAGCTGCAATCATTTTCCTGGAGCTTCCTTACTTTACACTTGGTATAATGGGAGTGGGGAGCTGACCCAGGATAAGAAGAGATGAATTTACCTTATCTTTATGGGTTAACTGCTGACTTATAACATCCTCACAGATGCTAGAAGAAGGAACCAAGTTATGTAACTGATAAAACAGTTCCACACTCTTTTGGTGGTGCTGCGGTGTCCTGTCTCCCAGCTGGTCCCACAATGTTAAAGCTACAAGCTGTAGAAAAAAACATAAGAGTGACAGTATTATAAAACCATAAATGAAAACTTATTAACAAACAGTTCCTACTGGTAATACAAGTCTGACTGCCAGGCCTTGAAGGTCTTTAATATTCATTACGCCACTGAGATGACATTTAAAAGGGTACCTCTTATCCGCCCACCTTCTGGTCACTCAGGCTGTCAGAACCCCTTATTATAGTGCTTTAATAATATTTATTTAAACATTGGCATGTAAGCACTTTCTGCAGAGCCAAAATAAGTACCCATTTCACTAGTTTAGTGACATCTAGTGAAGTGATACTGGAACACATTATCCTTAGGAGGGTATAGATCCCACGTTGAATACATTAATATTCACAGTGACATGTTGCAAAGTTAAATATAATTCACAGTCTGAATACTCGAACTACTTAAGGCAAATAAAACAGGTCATATTATTTCAGAGCTACATGTGTTAACACAGCACCTGATGGTCTATTACAGCATTAATAAAAATTCAACGATCTTCAGGGTTTACCACCACAATGTTAGGGAAGTCAACCTTAATCTAGCAGGAGGAGGTTATCTAAAGGGATGCAATGACTTGAAATCAGATAAAAATTTAAAAAATATTTTTTATGTCTAAAAAAATCTACCATCTTAAGATGTAATACAATCCAAATATACTTGAAGTTCTTTCTGTGTAGAGAATATCATTTGTATGTTGTAGAAATCAAAGACTGCATTTTTCTAAATGGCATCACACACCACAGATGACGATCAAACAATATACAGTGAGAAAACCTCTTCCTAGGAGTTTTGGAGAGCTAAGTTTTATGAAGCAAAAGTGCCACAACCACTTCATCTGGAAGTAATTTTTTTACTATATAAGTCAGCTTTCCTTTTTTTTATTTTAGTTGAAATTATTCCCTCCATGGATTTAGTGCCTTAATATTTGCCCTTTACTTACTTTAATACTCCCCCCATCCTTACCTTTTTCTCTCCACACAAAAGAGGGGCCAAGCTGGGCAAAGCAGTACAGATCAAGTGTGGTATCTGTCTATGCAGCATGATACTGAAGGGTTCAATCGAGCCTGATTATCATCTTTAAATTTTTTGCTATGCAAACTAGGGTAAATATCATCTTGGTCATTAATTTATTTAGAATTTACCTTGAAAAATTCAGTCTTCTCAGCTATGTACTTCAGATTGCCTGGTGTCAGGGGTGGTCTAATAACCACAGCCACTCTTCCCTGGTTTGGACTTAAGGGCTGTACAGGTTCCACATTGTTGATGTTTTCCCCAGTGACCATGACCACAGACTGAGTCAGTCCCACCAGGTCCATGACTAGTGAAATAGCGACACTCTGCACACTGAAATCACTGGCTTGGTTGCAAGCACTCATCAGCGTCTGGAGCCACAGTGGAGGCTGCACGTGCTCCCAGTCTGAAACAGAAGATGGAAGCCAACAGAGTTCCTCACACCAACCCTTTCACACATACTTTTCACTTCCCATCTAATTTTAAAAAAAGCTCCACTACTTACTACCTTTAGGTCTCGATCTGTTAAGAAAACCATGGTTTCTCACCAAGACTAAAAAATAAGCAATAACTAGAATTTCATAAACTTTTAAAAATAAGTACTTTCCTTTTGCCACATTATACAATTTATTCTCCCACACTGAAAGACAGTATATTAATCACACATTATGTAGTAATCACTGTAGTTTGTGTATATATAAAAAATCCCAGTTGTAATATCTGAGAGCTACTGAAAACAAAGCATACCACAGAAAATATTTAAATATGAACAAAACAGAAACTACCTTACCGGTTTCTGATTCAGAATGTAACTCTGAGGTATGGTTTCCCTCAGCAATGTAAACTGGAAAACTTGAGCACTCCAAGAAGAGCTGGCAGGCAGCAAGAAAGGCAGAAAGGTATTCTTTTGAGGTTGTTTGTTTACTTATGCTTCTCTCTTTTACATCTCCATGTGAATCCATGTCCCATTTCTCCTTGTCTCCTTGCTCTCTGCTGAGATCCCCATGATGTTCTGTAGCCAAGGCTTGAGAAGAAGTGTTACTCTGAACAATGTAGAGGTTGATAAGCCTGGTGAGAAACTGTTGGACGTACTCCAAGCAGCACTGCATTGCAGTCTTTTGGGCTGTCTTCCCACTTCGGGGTGCTGTCCCCTGAGTGACTAGGCAAGGGGGCTGGATGATGGTTTCTTCAGATCCCACAGTGGAAGCCGTTTCTGTCTCAGAAGACGTGCTACCAATTGGGATGGCGGCTGCTCCCTGCCCCTCACTCAGTTCTCTGTCAATGTCGTCTGTTCGGTCTGCCTGATACTGTATAAACTCAGTGAATCCACTCTCTGATGATTGGCTACTTGGTGGATTCTCTCCATCTTCTAACGCTTCAGTACGATTTTCAAGAGAAACTGATGATATCTGGTAGTGATTAAAAAGAACAAAAGGCTGAGTAGCTAAATGTATATATTAGGAATTAGAAATTAGAAATGACCACATTTGGAGAGAAGTCAAGTTTAGATTACTATTCACAACTTTACGCATTCATCTGAATCTAAAAGTGCTTCCTACAATTGATTTATATATCTAAGATAATCAATATGAAATATGGATATGGTTCTAATGAATACACTAAACTCATTCATTAAATATTTTTTTTACTACATGCATAGCATAAAGTGAGGTTCATGAGGGTAAAATATATGTGTGTACAAACTTCTAAGGTTCATATCCTTATTTTCAAAAGACTAATAATTTATTCAATCTACTTTATGAAAACACTTTCCTAATGTCCAAACAATGCAACTTTCCTAATGTCTAAACAATGCAAGAAATGAGTTATGTAAGGTTAAAAAAAGACATTCTAAGAACCAGAAATAAAATTTAATAGATTCAAGACTGCATGAGTGTGAAATATGACAAGTATAAAGTACTATTTGAATGTTTGCCTATTAATATTCTTACATTCTTTCAACAAACAGTTACTGAACCCACATCACATTATATGCCTGACACTGTACTGGGTACTAGGAATTAAACAAATAGTTCATAATCTAGAGGACAAAATGAGAAGCAATTAAAATATAAACAAAAATGAGCCAGCTATTGCAGTAGAGTTGGAATGGATTAACTGTTCCCTCCCTATGACAGGGCCAGTACAATCATTAAGCATATTTTCCGGCCTAGTTGAAGTAACCAAGAGCTGTACATAACGTGTATTCCATGGGCGACTGTGCCAGAGCATAATTTGAATTTGAAGAAGATCACTAAAGATTTGTACTAAATGCTCTGCTGCCACAAAGCTGGGCCTCGCCCAGTGTTCCTTCCTTCAGGGAATCATACCGCCATTCATCAAACCAGGAAGCCAAGAATCTAGAGGTAGTTCTTGGTACCTTCTGTACCTCTCTCCAACACTTCCTTTACATCCACTTCAGCACAGTAGTTAAGGGTGCTGGCCATCAGTCAGCTAAGGCTCTGCCACTCTCTAGCCTGGGAAATTATTTAACCTCTATAAACTTTGTTTTCCTTATTTGTATAACTGATAGGACAATAATGCCTACAATTTACAGTTGCTATGAGGATTAAGTAAGATAGGCCACACAAGTATAAAGTATCGAGCATAATACCTGACACTTAGCAGACATTCGATAAATGTTAGTAATCACTCACTACCCTTTCTGAACCATTACCATGTCTTATTTTTTCCTCCTAAATACACGGCCAATCCATTCACTTCTCTGTCTTCATTCCCCCATCTTTTTAGCACGTTACCACCACTACTCTCGCCTGCACTCTGCAAGTCTCCCACAACCATCTTTGTTTCTCAGGCCCATACTCCACACTACAGCCAGAGTCATTTTTTCAACACACAAATATGATTACGTCACTTGCCTTTTTCCCCTTGAGTGTGTCCCTAAGATAGGAAGTAAAAGCCTTAGTACAGTGAAAAGGCTCTGTAAGACCTGGGTTCCCGCCTATCTCAAAGGTGGATCTCCCCCTCAGTGTCTACACGGCACCTCTACCTGCCTCAGTCTTCACACATGCTCTTTCCTCCATCAAATATTCCTTCTTTGTACTTCACGCCTACACCAAACTCCTTTGGGGTTTCCCTCAAACAGTCCTTTCTCAAGAAAGCCTTCCTTGGCTCCCAATCTAGATCAGATTGCCCCAATTTTCTACATTCCTACCACTCTATATGTTCCTCCATACATTCATCACAACTATAAGTAAACGTGCAATTATTTGTTTAACGTTTGTCTCCTAAAAAGAATGGGCTGGAGAAGGGCAGAGGCTGTGCCTTGTTAACCTCTGGATACTCAGTGTGAGCGCTGCACGAAGACAGGCTGCTTTCTCTGTTTCAAAGGTAAGAAAACTGAGGCTAAAAGTTAAAAACAAAACAAAATGAAACTGGCCCAAGGTTATAGCAAATAAGCTTCTTAGTTAGTAGAAGAGCTCAAATCAGGTAATTCTGATCTTTATGCTCCTTTCACCATAGCATGTCACTTTATCTGTAACAGTATGAGAAATTTTCATATGCCAAAGTTAGAGATGGCTATCAGAATTGAACTTGTTGGTCTTTTCCTTTGAAAGGTTAACAATCATCTAAAATCTTGTTCTAATAAATTTTTAAAAAGAAGTATTTACATGGTGAGTAATTAGCTTGTTACTGTAAACTTATTTCTGTATTGATCTTTTTTAAAGATCATAAAACAGTGGATATTACATTACTAGATTTCAAGCCACGAAATTCAGTTAAACTTGCATAAATTTATAATATTTAGTTGTATGGTCTATATTATATAACTAGGTTTCATATTACTTTTTAATAAAATGTCTTTCTGAAAATAGGAAGGAAATATATGTTTTAGACATTCCAGTACATTGATTTTACAAAGATGTACCAAGAACATAAAGACAAAATCAGATTTGTGATTTTTTAAAGAACCATTCCCTCACTTATACTTTAAAACAATACAGAAAATACCCTTAGCTTTTAAATCTGATCAATTTTCAGACATCTCAGTGAAGATAATACTAGTGTGTTTCAGTAAAAAGCAGGAAAAAAGATATATGCCCTGGGAACATAAAAGAAAACCAAAGGGGAGGGAGCATACTCCAAGGTTAATGAACAATCATATAATTTTTAAAGTGTATTTTTAAATTGTATTTCATTTACTAGAAGTTGGTGTTCCCATTATCTTACCTCCAGGCGTTTTCTATTTAGGAAATATTCACGTGTTTAAATATTCTGCTGAGAGGATACTAAGGTCCTTTCCCTATCCTCACCAATCTCATTCAAATAAAAAGCAAAGCTTCAAAAGTAGTTAATATCTATCTTAGTTTTATTTTTAAGACCTTAGAGGTATAAGTTAAGGGACGACAACAAACAGAATGAATTTCCCAACAACAGAGTCATACCAAAACAGAATACCACCCATCAGTAACAAGCAGGGAGGAAGGAGAGTGTGAGAGACTAGCTCTAATTTATGTAGGCTAATCCTGGATATATTTAAATTGATCGAGGGTCAGTAATGTTCATTTCATAAATAAAGAGCAATATATTAAGAAGGACCAAGAAAACAGTTAGAAACAATTTTAGAATTATTAGTTGGTGGGAAAGGTTGTATGAGATCATCCTGATAATGTATTTTCCTGGTTGAAAAACAACAAAAAAACAACTGAAAAAATAATTAGGGCAACTATACAAATCCTGGATTTAGGTACCTTATATGTTAGAAATTTTTAAATCTTTGCTTTAACACAGTGCCACTGTACCTATAAAATTTCATTAAATGTGTTTTTGTTAATATTTGCTAAAATATTTTACTATTATAAACTTGAAAGCTTTTAAGTTATTGATTTTTTCCATAGATGTTTTGCAAGTGTTTAAGTATGTTACTAGTGCCAGATTAAAGTAATTATAATTCTATTCAATGTCATAAAGTAAGCATTAAGAATCTAGAAGATTGAATATAAAGATTCTGGATTTACAAAAGAACATGTTAAAAATCCAGTGTATTCATATGAAAAGGATCAATAAAGTTTAGATTATAAACATGTGGCTCCTGAGCACTTGAAATGTGGCTGATCTGACAGTGGAACTAAATTTTTTTATTTCAAGTGTTTCTGATAAAAGAAATTATGCATCTGAATGAAGATGTGCTATAAGTATAAAACCCACACTGGAATTTTGAAGATAGTACAAAAAGAATGTAAAGTATCTGGCTAATTTTTTATACTACATCAATTCTATATTGATTACATGTTGAAATCATAATAAATTAGCTAGAAAGGGCTAAAAATTTTTTTAAAAATATTTTCATCTGTTTCTTCTTATATTTTTAGAAGTGACCATCAGACATTTAAAAATTACTTATGTTGCTGACATTATATTTCTATTGGAAAGTGCTGATATAAACACCTAAACTGTACTAGAACCAAAAGCCTACAATAAGGTCTACTGCCGCACATTTGGATCTATGCGAGATTCACTAAATGGTTATGTGTAAGTGATTTCACTCAGAAACTGTTATTTCAAAGTTAACAGTTGACCCTTGAATAACATGGGGGCAGGGAAGATTCTGACTCCCCACCTCATGCCCCACACAACTGAAATCCACATATAATTTTTGGCTGCCCCAAAACTTAACAACTATGAGCCACCCTACTGTTGACAGGAAACCTTACCAATAATATAAACAGTCAATTAACACATATTTTATATGTTGTATGTATTACATATACTGTGTTCACACAATAAAGTAAGCCAGAGAAATTAAAGTGTCAAGAAAACCATAAGGAAAATACACATCTGTAGCTGTACTATATTGATAGTGTAACTTGACACCATCTGTTTGTCAATACCTACATCAATACTGTCTTATATGATGCAAAACACTGTATATGCTGTAAATATTATTAACACAGACATCCAAAATCAAAGAGAAAAATTCATAATTATTTACTGGTATAACGATTCATGCACTGATAACAAAGCAGGAGCAATACTACTGTTTCATGGCAGCCTGGTGTAGTCGATATGACTGCTTCACAGTAGCCTAGCCTACACAGTGATGATTGAATCACTATAAACATTTTTATGGCACACATTATTAGTCATATTCAACACTGCTAAATTTTAGAAAACCACTTACCTATGATGACTAGCTGATAAGTGGTTTCTTCAATTACAAGAAAGAGGCATAATGTACAGTACTATAATTCTTTGAAAGTGAACTTATAAAATAGTAAGAGAACTAACATATTTATAATTTTATTAAATATTATTCACTTTGTGCCTATGTAAGGATAGGCTACCTACTTTCATACAAATCATCCACGTGATGTTCTACATGATAAACTCTCACACTATGATAATGATGACACAAAATCATATCATGGAGTTCTAGAAAATCTAATCTAGTTATTAGATTTTCACATGAAGACACACACATACACAACAGATAAGTTTATAACTGTATGATGATTAGTGACTGTTAAAGTGGACATGGACCATCATAAATGATGATCCTACTGGTCCTACTAAGTCCTACTGGTCCTTGAAGACCCAGCATGCATACCCCTCTCCAACCAGTGTTCTAGGTTTTTTTTTTGGATTTAAAAAAATGTATTTATTTTTTACATTACCATTTAGTTCCCTTATACCTGCCTCCCCGCAGCGATCACCATACTGTTGCCCATATCCATGAGTCCTTTTTGCTCAGTCCCTCCACCCCCAAACACCCCACCTTCAGCTGTCAGCCTGCTCTCTATCTATGAGTCTGTCTCTATTTTGCTCGTTAGTTCAGTTTGTTCATTACATTCCACATAGGAGTGAAATCATATGGTATTTGTCTTTCTCTGACTGGCTTGTTTCACTCAGCACAATGTTCTCCAGGGCCATCCATACACCAAAAGTCTTTCTAAAATTATTCTCTAGCTTTAGATCCTTCACCTTCCTTTTACTTTAAGTTGTCACACAATGACTTCACTTTCTCTTGATTCTTATTCGTCTGTAGGTATACCTCTCTTGTAGCAATCTTGCACCCACATAAAAGCTACATTTTCAATATGATATAAAAAGGTATTTAAAGGTTTCTGCTCCTGATGGAAGAGGTGTAGTGACTGCTTCAAAATTTCCGTTTCTTAAAACGATGGTCTTATGCTGGATTCATTTATCTTGAAATGGCAGGCAACTGCAGCTCCAGACCTTAATCTATGAAACATGTCAAGCATTTCACATTTTTCTGGTAACATCATGGCTTTTCTCTGCTTCTTGGAAGCACTTCTATTATCACTAGTGGTATTTTGTGTGAGTCTCATGTGTTATTCAAGGTTAATGGTATTGCACTTAATATGATAAAAAACCCACAAGAACTGTGAGATATCACTTTTTTACTGCAATATGCAATTTACTGGATAGACAACCTGCTCACACAGAGGTGATCAGATGATTAGCATCACACGGTGTTTTAAGTGGGTACTCAATATGAGTGAGTACCCTGCAGCTCACTGCAGCAGCACCAGGAGGTAGCTATAACAGTATTACAGTAGTACAGTGTGTACTATAGTTAATTTTACGCAGTTATAATACTGCATCTTTGTTTGCTTACATTTCTCTTAACATCAAATGACACCATGCATGATCTATGTTTGTGTGTGTATGTTTTGATAAATTTTAATTTTTTAATAATAGGCATATATATTTTATGGTAGTAAATGATAACAGAAACTATTATCCACATCTTTTTTTTGCATGCATGACATAGCTAACTTTTGCTTAGTGTTTTCATTTATAAGCTAGATGGTCATCTGTGAGTTTCTTCAAATTGTTGCAAATCTCCAAAAATTTTGTATTTACTGAAAACAAAATCTGTGTATAAGCGGACCTACACAGTTCACACCCATGTTATTTAAGGGGCAATGGTAAGTGGTCTAATACCTAAATTAACAATTAACATTACCTTTTTGTCCTCCCATTCTTTGGCTGAACTGTTCTGCCCACTTGGAAACTGCAAAACACCTCCGGCACCGGCAGATAACAGCGGAGGCTGAACTTTGCTAAGGATCTTCGAGCAGAGCCTGACTGAATCTGTGAGTTCAGACAAGTGCAATGTCTGGAGGTGGCTTGTCAGGGCAGACACCATCCTGAGCAACAGCTGGGGCAGGTGTTCTGTCTGAATTTCAATGTAAGTCTCCTGAAAATAAAAGTAAAATGACAAAAGTTTAAGCAATGTGTGACCCAAAAGTTATGCTGTTTCACCGGGTATTAATCTATATAAAAAGGAACTAATCTTTATGAATCTGTAGTATTTTATATGTATCATTTTCTTAATTAATACTGTATAATAATTTCATTATTAATGATTTAAAACTTATATTCCCAAAGTCTCAATTTAAGTATTTCAAAGCATGTATTAGAAACTAATCCCAACTTTATGTACATTGCTGAAATTATAATATAACAGAAGTGAAAATAATCAGTTAAAAACAAAATAGGCTGAACGTCATACCTGACACAGCACCCTCATACTTCTAGTAGGCTTCAAAATGAGAAAGCAAAGAATTTAGGAGAGAAAAGGGGAAAAGATTTCCAAAAGTCTTCATTTAATAGAATCATTAATTAATATAAATACAGCATTACATCATTATACACTGAACATTTAGGATTTCAGAAACATGCAATTATGAAGTATATTCCATGTATTGTTTAAGACCTGTATATGTGTTATATACATACATATGTCACAGGACAAAACAGTTGGAAAATTTTATGGAAAAAAAAAGCTGTGCCAAAAGGGAAAAAATACATTTAATATTAAAGATAAAACTTATTTGAAGATAAGGTCTCCAATATGTAATATATGAACTATGTTAGATTTCCTCAATATTTTTTTTACCAAGGTGATCTTACCAAAGAAACTATATCCAACAAAAAATCCACCAATAAGCAGAAATTGCTCAGCTGTAACTCAGATGACTCACTATCTCCAGGCCCAGTCTGAAGTCTGGCATGCATTGTCCTCCTAAAAGAACAAATTTCACTTTATCAAACATACTATCAAGTGAAATGAACATGTGACAACAATGTTTTTTTGGCCTCAACATTTCGACAACAGTGAGGTCAACTCAACATTGGGTACACACACAGTAATGTTCTTATGATGACATACATTCCCTTCCCCTCAGGACTGTACCTCTCTGTGGAAAATTCCCAGAGCAAGATTCCTAGGTTTAACCTCTCACTGTAACTCTCATCCTGTATTTCCAAGGCTTCTGGATGGATCTCACTTTTGGGGACTTATTTTCTATTGTTCCCACTACAAATATCATCTCCTAGTTGAAAAAGATTATTTGCTGCTTTGTTTCTAACATTAGGGCCTTTGTTTATACAAACCTGTCCTCTTGGAACGTCACCTTCCCTCAACCTCATTCTCTCATATCTAGAATGCATCTGTCCTTCAAGGTTCAAGATCAAATGTTACCTCCTCCAGGAAGCCTCTTCTAATCTAAGCACTAGAGATCATTACTACCACATTCACATCAAATCTTATGAATCCTATACGAACATCTACTGCCCTATACTCTGAAATTAGAAAGAATATAATGCAGTCTCTAACCAATAAGAAATATAAACATATAGATAAATAAATGTAATAATGTGACAGTACAGGAAAAGCTGATTCCGGTGAGAAACTTGAGGAAGTCATGGAAAGCTATAAAAGGTGGGTGGTCCCTATATAGGTCCTTACCAGATGGGCAAAGGGGAAAAACATTTTAGAAGAAATAGCACACATGAAGGCTCAGCAGCATGAAAGTTAATGTGTGTTTAGAGAATAGTCCAGGTTAGCTAAAAAAGGATGGGTGGGTATGTTGATGAATGTAGAAATGACGGACAGGTGGCAAAAGACATTCATAACTCCTCGACATTCCTAGCATATTTTAATCTCTCTACTAAGGTATTTGTAACTTTTAACTTAACACTCGGAATATACATGTGCATGTCTTACTTGTTTTCATGATGAAGTCTTTGAAGACAGGGACCAGATATGCCTAGCACAGTGCTTTTCGTCTGGGTGCTCATTATCTGCTTAATGAATAATCAAGCTATTTCTAAATCACTAAATGTACAACTAATGTATCACATCAGCATTTATATTTTTAAGACTTATAATCCTGAGTTCATGCATATTTACTTTTCGACTACATGTTCCTGAGGCTTGAGTGGTTAATCTGGCTCTGAGCAAATGTGGGCTAGAATCCAGAAAGAGATTCTACTTGGTTCACTAGTATTGTTGGGTTTTCAGAGCATTTTGTAACTTTAAGTCCTAGGGTGTGAAGGGCTTTTATCACCCAACAGTGACAATATGGCTGGTTCTATGGCTTAAAAACACAACTGTAACACCAAGGAATTTTTTGTTATTCAAAGTAGGAATCACTTTGAGGATGTGTTCTAAGGGAGCAGCCATAAATTTGCTATTTTCTCTGCAACTAAGAAAAACTGAATTAGTACAGATTGGAAAGAGAAAATCTTTCGTGTATGCTGGTGACTGAATAACTCACCTCTAAACTCCTTTTCACTTCTAAGATTATATGATTAATAATTCTATATTCTATATGATTAATAATTAATAATCTGTCTCTAGGGTAGAGCCAGATTGTGGCTATTAAATATGTAATAAGTTGTCAATAGTAGCAGTAGAATGTATAAAAGAATATTCTTTTCATTAGATTGAAGAACTTAAAAAACAAACAAAGGTTGGCTTTGAATGCTATTAAATTGAAATGAACAGTTTAACATACCTACAACATTCTTCAAACCAACGTGCAACATAATCCCACATATAGTAAGGCTCAAAGGAATTAAAGAGAAGGTTGGCAGTTTTAATCAGCTCTGCTGTTTTCTTATTTTCCCTTAATTTACTAAAAAAGGAAAAGAAAAACAAAACCTAATAAATATTAACATTTATTTTTTCAAATTTAAATTTGAGTACAGTGTTGTTAGGATAGTACATATTCCTAGACAATTGCTAGAACACTTGCTAGTGAGAAACCTGGAATGGATAATTTTTATCTACTGCTACTCTGTTCTTATGTTACGTGTAGTTATTTTTCCAAATTTGAGTTTTTATAACTAAACTGTATGATCAAAATCAAAAATTAGATTTGCATAAGAAAAACCCATACTTCCAGAAAAAGAACAGGAAGGTTTTTTTGAGCTATTTGAGTACCTGACTTGAAATTTGGCATTATTTTATTTCCCTTGGCATTTATAAACTAAGTAGTGATTTGATTTTGATGGCCTTGATTCTGAAATAACTCGGTCTGCTTTCCTGTGCTATTCAAGATTTTCTTAAGAAAAGCTAAATTTATTTGGTGAATTTCAACCTAATTTCTTAGCTTGAAAAACAACAGCAAAAAAGGACTAACACTGCATATAGCCATTATTACTGAAACCCTATCAGAAAAAATAACTTTGTTATTTCACGTGCAAATCCTTTATTAATTACCCACCTACCTAAATCTCTTGCCACCCTGCTTACAATGAAAACAATTATTTTTCATACAGCAAGGTGTCTAGCAAGGTGCAGCACAGGCCCACAAATTGAAGACGAATGCAATACTCCATGGGGCGATATAAATGATCAGACAGGGCACAGAGTCAATCAGTACACTACTTTAGTCAATGTAAGCTTTTCAAACTAAAATTACAGGGTATTATACTTATTAGAAATCAAAAACTGCCTTAAAATGTTTTCATGTAGAAAAGTATATTTTAGGGCAAGCCCAGGTTATCTCAAGTCTTACCAAGGAGACACTAATGAAATGAAAATTATGTAAAAGAAACGGTCTTAGAACCTTCATCATATTATAATAATAACTGAGACTGCAAGAGTGGCAGGCATCATAATTGAGGAGAAATAAGAAAGTAAGCGTTTGTCAGCATGTATTTATCACTGACTTGGAGAACAGGATATGCTAATTTTATGAGTTATCCTAGGCATTAAAAGATATGTGTGTTTGCTGCTTGCTTATTTGTTTGTTTGTTTGTTTGTTTATCTGAAATAGCCTGAAGAAATAACCAGACTTGAAAAAAAATTCTCTAAAGAGCACCTGGTGCCCTCTGGTTCGTTTAAACCTGTGTTCAAGTCATGTTGTGCTTAATTTTCCGGTGATCCACCTGCTTAACTGAGCGTGGTCCTTGCTGAAGGGCGGTTCCATCTGAAGATCCAATTCTGCTTTGCATTGAGAATACAGTGTTCTAAATACTTCAATTAGGACATCTTCCAGAATTACAGGTCCTAAAATTAATATACACATTAAAGATAGAAGTAATTAGAATTGGCAAATCATGATTATCCCAAAATTGGCCCAATTAAAGAATGCTTTAGAACAAGTATTTTTTTACAATAGTTTTTTCCCCAGAAACTGAGCTAAACTTCACATTTTAAGCAGCTAACAGTAAAACAGTAAATAATTGAACAAATATATATTTATCTATAAGCTGACAGAATCAGGGAAATTGGCATTGCCAATTAATGGCTGTTACTTTGGACAAGTCATTTGACTTTTCTGAGCTTCAGTTTCCTCATCTAGAATGAAGATAATAATACCAAACTTACATGCCTGTTGTAATGATTACAAAAAATATCTGTCAGGTGGGGTAGCGTAGTTCCCAGGATATAGTAACTATTCAGTAAATGATAGTAATGTTACTATTGTCTTGAATTAAATTAAGTAATATAAAAATGCACAGGGAGAACACTTATTGCTGTAACAGACAGAAATCTCCTTGAAAAAATTCCTGAGCTTCACCTGTTAGCACATAATAACTAAAATAAACCCTGAAAGCCATTCATACAACTTGATATTTTTATATTTAATTTTTTTCATTTTTAAGAGATTCATATTTCATTATTTCATTTGTGCTAATATTTATGTTTTTTTCTTAATTTTTGTCCCAGACACAAAAATTAACTTCCCAATAGACTAATTATATAAGAAATATACAATTAAAAAAGGAAAATACACAAGAGAAAGGGGGTGTGAAGAAGAAAGTTAGGTATACAACCCAAATATTTTTGCTCAAGTCCTTGAATTCTGTAAACTGTAAGATGGTTATGACATATCACGTTTCAATGTCACTATCAGGATATGAAGAGTTTACATAGCATTTTAATATTTATAAATATGTATGTATGAATGTATATGTATACATATACACATACATATACACACACGTGCATATATAAATATATATCTATATCTCTATATAGATATATATCTCTCCCCACACCCAAGGATATGTTTACTGATTTTAGAGAGGAAGGAGAGTGGGAGAGTAAAAGAGTGGGAGGGAGAGAGGGAGAAAAGCAAAGAGGGAGGGTGGAGGGGAGAGAGAGAGAAAGAGACATGTCAATGTAAGAGAAACATCAATTGGTTGTTTCCTATAGGTGCCCTGCAGAGCAGAGACTGAACCTGCAACCTAGATATGTGCCCTGATCAGAAATCAAACCTGCAACCTTTTGGTGTATAGGACAATGCTCCAAGCAACTGAGCCACCCAGCCAGGGCTAGACAGCATCTTTAAAATGACTCCTCTGCTATGCACATAGTACAGGGTAAGTATACAATAACATACCCGTTGGATGTCCATCTGTATCTCCTTAACATTCTCGAGTAAATGTTAGGTAAGAAATTGTTAAGAATGTGTATTTAAAGCCCATGTCAAAACACAGGAGTTTTTCTAAGTAATAACTTTGTCTTATTTTTATTATGAAGGAATACAAAACACACCTATGTGACCTCATGCCCGAGGACAGTATATATTACCTAGCTCAGGTTTGTCCAGTAAGCTGATTAAGATACGAAAAGGTTTTAGATCCTGCATTAAAGTGCTCTCTTCTCCAAATCCATTCACTTGTAAGATCCCCACCATTGCCTTTATAAAAGAAAAAATATACTAGTCATTTAAGTAAACAGATGAGAAGATTTTTTCTAAAAATATTTTTTTTAATACAACCATATGCAATGGAGATTGATATCCCCTATTGGTTTTCTGAAGCTCTTTACTAAAGTTGGCTTTTGCCTTCCACTACTGGGAAAAAATGTTACAACATTTTTCTTCAGAGAAGAAAACAGTGCTTACTTTTTTTTTCCTAGAAAAAAAGTGGAAAGTTAAAGAAAATCTAGAAAAATAAATTCATGAGTTTTTGATTGCCAAAAAGGTAAAAGTATTTCTACTTAAGATCATCAACATGCACCAAGCTACTCCACGTCATACAGTAATATCTGCTAGTATGCAATTATTTTCCCATTGGTGACTCAAAACCAACTCTATTCATATAACCTCCTTCACTTTAAACTGCTTCAGATACCATGCATTTTCGCAGTTTATTTTGAGATATCCTGAACAAATATACTTGAAGTAAAAATAATATAAAATAAGCACAAGGTTCATTTTAGCATTTCCCTTACAATAGTAATTTTACCAAACATTTAGATTCCTGTTGGAAACCAAATTTCCCTGGGGCTTCAGAGGAAATAGCACGGGTCCTGGCCCATTTTGGGCAAAGCTCCAATTTTCATAGGGAACAGGTGAGAAGCTTCAACTCTGTTTTAATAAAGTTATGAAAATAAACTAAAATAATAAAATCTCTGGACTTATATAGAAGTGAATCTAGCTTGATTACTTATTCATTTTGTTGGAGTCATTTGCTTATCATAGTTAGTCACGTAGTTTGTGCCTCCCTTCTCCACCTCTTCAGTTATGAATTAGTTCATTTAAGGCAGACCTTGTCTTACAATTGTTCAGTAAATCTACTGGTCAGACAGTAACCAAAAAAATAAAATGAAAACATTCATTACCTGGACCAACAATTCTTTTGAAAAGGTAGAAAAATAGTAAGTGGCATGTTCTTCAGGATTACTATGTCTTGTGCTTCTGGGTCCTATGATAACGCCGTTGTTATCAAAACCTCCATGGAAATAAATCACAAATAAATTAAAATGAAATTCTCAAAACTGCTGTTCACTGATACCAAAACAGCAAATATCTCAAAAACAGCACTAAACACTTACCGATTAGTAGCCCAATCAATGTCAGCAAGAGAGATCATTTTAGATAGTTTAATAAAGGGAAACCAATTCAATACTGAAGTGAGTATCATAGTATTCTTTCAGAATTATCCTGGTTTGTTTTGTTTAACCTAAATCTTACAAACCGTGAAATAACTGAAGAGTCGGAAAATCCAGATTAAGTAATATTATGTTGTCTCACTCCAGGTGGTAAGGAGTTGTGAGGACAGGACAAGCACTGACGAAAAGTATGGAAGGACCAAGTGCACAAATGCTTTACCGCCTGAGTGCGAGACTGGTACCAGGTGTGGGTGGGGCAGTCATACTACTAGTCTTCATTCCTTTGATGACTTCGAAATTTTAGGAATTGTGTTTTTATTTTGATTATTAATTTATTCTTCTTTGTCTATATACTTCCAATATAACATCCTCATTTTGTTAAAGGGAATATGACCTATGGATTAAAAGAGCCTCTTCAACTAAGAAGCTTTTGAAATTTCTTCATATAATACACAATAGTGTTTGTATTTTTATTGTCCATTTGAGCTAATTTTTAATTACTTCATTTAGGACATACACACAACTGGATAATACTTATGCATAGCAATGTTCCCTCCATCTTTTCCCAGCTAAGACCACACACATCAAACACCTACCTAAAAGCCAAGCATAAAGTCTTCGGTTCAGGGACATATCCCTCCTTAGTACTACGTGAAGGGCTGCTGACAAGATCCTGATCATATCTGGCCGAGTGGCCTGAAAAAGTTAGAAATGTTGTTGTTTTTAATCACATACAAAAACATTATTTCTCCCCTCTCAAAAAAGATATATCTTACAAAACACTTAGAACTTTAGGGCTTAGGTACTTTCACACACAGGAATTATTACTCCTGTTATACAGATTAGGAAAAAACAGAAAAGTTAGATAACACAGTTATTTAGTTGCACAGTTGAAACTGAAACTAAATTATTGTGACCTCCAGTTTAAAGTTTTTTATTCTAACCAATATTAATTAACAAAATCTGACATAAAACAGAGAAAATAGAGAATTATTGGAACAAATACAAAAAATCCTTTGGTCTTTCACACTCAGAGTCAACTAACTATAATATGAGTTTGTTACTGTATTAATATAATGAAATGTGTTAACATGGGGAAGAGCTACATAATTCAGTAAACCAACATTTTCCAAATAATCAATCATAATGTTATCAAAAAATGTATGTGTAAAAGATATGTTCAAAGTGTAAGACAGATTAGTGGATTTTAATAAAAGAGAATATTAAAAATTCATGATATGATTTTAGATTCCAGATTGTAATTAAGATTTTAAAACTATAGCTTGTTGAGTTTTGGTGTGGTATCAAAGGAGAATTTGCTATTTCAACAGAAAAGACTATGGAAATGCTCCTTTTGTCAACTTACACATCAGTGTGAGATCAGATTTTCTCCATATACTTCAATCAAAATAAAACAAATCACAACATATTGAATGCAAGAAAGGATATGAGCACTCCGCTTTCCGCTATTAGGCCAGACATTAGAGATCTGCAAAAATATAAAGCAGTGCTACTCTACCCAGTAAGGTTTCTTTTTTTCTGTGTTGGAAAATAGTTATTTTCATAAAATGTTGTTTATACTAATGTGATAACTTTGTTATTGTTACTTTTAAATGAATTAGTAAATACTCAAAAATTTGTCAGTTTTTTGCCCCGGCCATGTAGCTCAGTTGGTTAGCATCATGCTAATATGGCAAGGTTGCAGGTTCCATCCCCAATCAGGACACATACAAGAAGCAACCAGTGAACGCATAAGTAAGAGGAACAACAAATCTATGTTTCTCTCTCTCTGTCTAAATTCAATAAAAAAATAAAAACTTGTTAGTTTTTCTAATATAATATACATAAGCAAAAGATTTTTAGAATCCTCAATATTTTTAGAGAGAGTAATGGGGTCTGGCAATCAAAGCATTTGAGAACTGCTGATGTTTTTATTCAACATCAGATAGACAGATTATAAACATTGTCACAGAATTTTTAAAAGTACAGAGTCTTCCAATTTTGCCACTCATAAGAAAGTAAAAAATGATTTCTTGATTACAATTAACATAGAAATTATAATCAAGTACAAGGATGTCACAGTGACTATTGATTTGCCTTTCAAATTCAGCCAGCTCTGCTGAAGGTCTGACAATCTCAACATCACCAAACCGAGAAAAGATAACATCAGGACAAATTCTGGGTAGAAGACCTGGGTTCAAAGCAATGAGTACTTCCTGCTTATTATAGGTTAGAACTTTTTTATACACTTGTATTATTTAAAAAAAAAATTTAAAGATTTTATTTACTTATTTTGAGACAGAGGGGAAGGTGGGGGAAAGAGAGGCAGAGAAACATCATGTGGTTGCCTCTCCTGCATCACCTGCTGGGGACCTGGCCTGGAACCCAGGCACGAGCCCTGCCTGGGAATCGAACCAGAGACCCTGTGGTTCACAGGACAGCACTCAATCCACTGAGCCAAGGCATATGCTTGAATTATTTTTATTTCCTTTAGGTAAATTAAATATCCAAGTGCACTTTCCCACTTTATATAAATTTTTTTTTCTTTATAACTTTCACAAGTTCCCATATATTTTCCATATACTTACTAGTTTGTAGGAAAGAATGTAACTTAAATAATTACACATCATAAATCTATGATTTTCCAAAGAATGCTTTATATTAATATCAGCATTAATGTTTTACCTGACTCATGTGGAATGGAAAACAGAAGAGTATGAGGTCCAGTGTGCTTCTCTGTACCAGTACACTTGAGTCCTGCACGGAAGTACTTACGGCTTCTACCTAAAATGAGAGAGCCTTTAACAGCTACTGTCTATTACACTGGGAAATACTTATCATGAAAATGTAACAACTATTCATTTTCTCCCACAAATAAAAATATGCTTCTGGGCATCTTATCAATAATTAAATGTACTGCACTAGTTTTAGGTAAATAGATTATGATGTTTTAAAAATTAAGGAACACAGAAAAGTATACAACAAAAAGGTTCTCTCTTATCTCTGTCTCCCAACCATCCAATTTTCTCTTTGCAAGCAGACAGTATTACTGGTGAATATTTTCTCCAAGTAAAAGTAAACAAAAGCACACAGGTAAATATGCCAAACTCTGCCTTTTTCATTTAAAAATATATTTTAGATATCTTTTCTTATCAGTACATAAAGTGCCTTATTATTTTTATAGCCACAGAAGTACTTTATTTTATAGATAAACCCTAATTTAACTAGATTCCTAATGATAGGCATTTATACTGTTTGTAAACATTTATTACTATAAATAATGCTGCAATATATTTATGTAATATACAATACATCTGTAGTTAACACCCTCGAAATAGAAGTGCCAGGTTTTAGGGTGTATGCACAGCTGCATTTCAAATAGCGTGATGCTTTCTATTAAGGTTATATATATTTATATTCCCACCATCTAATGTGATAGTTTCTATTTCTTCATGTTTACTGATGCGTTTTTAACTTTTGCCAAACTGATACATGAAAATGGTATCTTGGTGTATTTAAATTTTTATTTCTCTTATAATGTTGAGCACCTTTTCATATGTTTGAATTATTTTTATTTCCTTTAAGTAAATTATATGTTCAAATGCATTTTCCCACTGCATTTCCCACTATATTTATTTATAATAGATCTTTGAATATTAGGGAGATAAATTCTTTTACTATGATGTGTTGCAAACGGTTTTCCAATTATAGCATCTGCCTTTAAAAAAAATTTTAAGAGTGATGTGTTTAAAACTACTATTAAATCAATAAAAGAAAATGTAAAAGACAATACATTTAAAGAAAATATAAAAGTAATACATTTAAAAATCTGCATGAAAATGTATAGCCATTTTGGAAAATAATATGGAAGTTTCTTATAAAATATATATTACAAGAAAACACAGGAGTAAATCTTTGTGACTTTGGATTAGACACAATTTCTTAGATGTTATCTAGCATCAACAGCACAATGGTAATAGAAAAAGCATATATTGGACTTGATCAAAATTAAAACTTTTGTGCCTCAAAGGACACAATCAAGAAACTGACAGGACAATCCACAGAATGGGGGAAAATATTTTCAAATCATATGAGGTCTGGCACAAATAATGCCCTGCTTTATTACAAAATCTTTTATTACAAAGTCATAAGCACATAATTCTGTAACATAACAATATCACACTCAAGTACACCATATGACATTTCAGGTGAAATGTTCAAATTAAAACTATAAATTACTACACCCATATTATTACCCTACCAACCACACTCAAGCAGCATTACTTCTGCCAGACCCCGTACATATAAGTTTTTAATACCCAAAACATATAAAGAACTTCTACAACTTAGCAACAAAAAGAGAAATAACCTAATTTAAGTAACAAGCAAAGACACTGAATAAACACTTCTCCAAAGAAGATATATAAATGGCCCAAAACCACAAGAAAATATGCTTAACATTATTAGTCATTTGATAAATACAAATCAAAATCACAATGAGGTAACACTTTATATCCACTAGCATGACTATAATAAAAAGACAGACAATAACAAGTGTTGACAAGGATGTGGAGAAGTGAGACCCCTCATATATTGCTGGTGGAAATGCAAACTGGTACTGTCACTTGGAAAAACAGTTTGCCAGCACCTCAAAAAGTTAAACATAAAGTTACCTATGACCTAGCAACTCCACTATTAAGTATATACTCAAAAGAAATGAAAACATAGGTCTATAGAAACTTATACAAGAATGTTCATACAGCATTATTCTTAACAGCCAAAAAGTATATGTAACAGAAGTCCATCAACTGATGAATGGATACACAAAATGTGATGTATCCATATAACAAAATATTACTCAGCCACAAAATGGAGTAAAGTATTTATGCATGCTTAAAACATGGATGAATTTTGAAAATATTATGGTAAGTGAAAGAAGTCATTCATAAAAGATTACTTATTGTATAAGTCCATTTATATAAAATGTCCAGAAGAAGCAAACTTATAGAAACAGAGAATAGACAAATGGTTTCTAAGGGCAAGAGTGAAGGGGTGTGGTATGGTTAATGGGTATGGAGCGATAAAAGTGTTCTGAAATTAGATAGTGATGACAGTTGTACAACTTTATGAATATACTGAAAACCAAGGAATTATACAATTTAAAAGGGTAAATGTTATATATGTGAATTATATATATCAATAAAGTTATCATTCAAAAAGTTAAAAATTCACTTACCATATGAGCCAGAAAATCTACTCCTAGTATTTTCCCAAGAAATAAAAACATATGTGCACATGAACAACTCTATGCAAATGTTTCTATCACCTTTTCCATAATTATCCCAAACTGGAAACAACTTAGTCATCCATTAATCAGTGAATAAACAAACTGTGGTACAGTCATACCATACTACTCGGCAAGATAAAAGAACAAACTGCTGGAAGGAAAGCAACGGGGGAAAATTAGGAACAACTGTAATTAAACAACAATAAAAAAAAAAGAACAAACTGCTGATACATTCAAAAACATGGATGAATCTCAAATCTGTTATATGAAGTGAAGGAAACAAGAGTTAATGGTTAATAGAGTATGATTCTATTTATATAACTTCTGGAAAAAAGCACAATTGTGGAAACAAAAACAGACCAGTGTGTGAAAAAGCCTGGGAGTGTAGGGGGAGGGGAGTGACTACAAAGGAGCACGAAAGAACATTGTGGGGCACAAATACAGATATATTTATGCCCAAAATATAAATGTACCCATATTTTTCAGACGATAAGATGCACTTACCCGCCCCCAATCTGGGAGGAATAATGGTTGTTAATGCTGCTGCTGAGTTCTGTTTACATTTACATTGGTGAAATATTATGTTATTTGTGTTATTAAGTATTTTATCACATTTTTCGCTTCAAAATTTTTTTCCTATTTTCATCCTCTAAAACCTGGGTGTGTCTCATGGTTTGAAAAATACAGTATATAAATTTATATATACCCCATTTATATAAATATATAAATGCTCTATATCTTGACTGTTAGTAATGGTTATATGACTGTCAAAATTCATAAAACTGTTCATGTGAGACAACTTAGCACGCAATTTCAGTGTATGTTAATTATACTTTAATAAATATAACCAAAACTCTGCACAAAATCTCAGTCATTTTGTAATCGTATGGGGGAAAAGCACAGGGTGATTAAGTTTTTTTTTAAACTTTCCAAAGGACCCTTGTGTGTTTCTCTGTTCTTTATTCCTCGAATATTTTGAGTACAGCACTCCATGGAGATAAATGGTATCCTTCTAGTCTTAATCTTTAAAATAAAAGGTATAAGAAAAAAATGTGTGATTTTTTCCAGTATCTTTTCCTGCCTGCTTCCGTACTACATCCTCTTACATAAACCCCACACAGAATATGTCTATCATTTTGTCTAAAATCTGTCTTTCTGATAAAAAAAGTATGATCAAAGAAAATGCTCATTTCAGCATAACAGAATAAATGTGGCTATGTTAACAGTGTTCTGTTACAAAGACCATTTATTTGTTTGAATAATAGATGATAAAATCAATACAATGAAGTCTGTCCAGAAAGTATCCATCCATGAACTATGAAAAATAGATATATTTACTGAAGAAGACACAAGAAAAAGAGACATTGTATGTAGGACAATGATGTCTCAGTCCCCTTCAAAGTAGGCACCTTGGGATCTCACACAGTCCTAATTGCCATTAGCTGCCCCATTGTATTTTCTTGAATCTCACTGACTGTCTGAAATCTCTTCCCTTTCAAAGGTGATTTTACTTTTGGGAAAAACCAGAAGTTGCAGGGCACCAAATCTGGGTTGCAGGGGGTGCTAAGTCAGCTGGGTGATTTGATGTTTCGCCAAAACACTGCAGGAGACATGATGCATGAGCAGGCACACTGTGGTGATAAAGCTGCCAATCACCAGTTGTGGCCTTGTGAATCATCCCAATAGTTTCCACAGAGGAGCTTAATCCAAAAGTGGATGTAGATCCATTGCTCTACTCCCTCATTTTGAATGCAACAGCCACACAGTAAACATGCTCACTCAACAGTGTCTCCTGTCCCCACTGACTAGTACAATGAAATTCTCCTTGTTCATGCCTGCACATTCCAATCCAGTGTCCTTGGCTGCTAGGTTACATGGTTACATCGATGTTGTGCAAACTGTTCTCATTATACTAACAACGGCTCGACTTTTCCTGGACAGACCTCTTATATAAATAAAAATTTCCTTTCCATGAAAAACATTTTGACAATTTTAAAAACAATAATTACTGATTGTTTGGTCTTTAAGTTTCCTTGAAAAATGTAAAACTGTAAAAATGTACACTCAATGAAAATAGGAACTTTGTGGCAGTATTCTCAGTATCTGTCTAGAATAGTGTGCCTGGCTCTAAAGAAAAATGTGTTAAATAAGCAAACATATATGGACCTACCATTAGCTCAATATCACTGCCAATTATATAGAGTTGATCTTCCATGGAAAGCTTCCTGTTCAAATGGGCGAGAACATATGTAATTCCAGGTAAACGCACAGCAGGACTGGTCAGAAGACTACCCCAGAGGGCACTGTAGAATGCTGACTGGTCTACTGCAGCAGCAACCTTTTCCAACAATGTGTTTGTTCTGAGGTACAAAATAAAGTGGTTTAGGAAGGGAAACGTTTAGTTTCACATTGTTAAAAATAAATCACTGTTCTCTTCTAGAACATATGAAAGCATCCATGTTACAGTTATATGCTCCACTCGAGAGGCTAGTGTGATAGAGTGGAAGAAGCGTACACTTTAGAGACCAGAGGACTGGATTTAAGTCCTGGCTCTCTACCACTTACTAGCTGTGTAATTTCAGAAAAATCAGTATCTCTTCAGTTCAGTTTCCCCATTTGTAAAATGAGGATAACAACAAAAACAATACCACAAATCATATCAATTTCAGTGGGTTGTTAAATGCATACATTTTAGTTAGTAGAATCTTATAGCAAAACATATTTTCTATGAAATCTTTTTTAAAAAGATTTACTTATTTTGAGACAGAGGGGAAGGGAGGGAGAAAGAGAGGGAGAGAAACATCAATGTGTGGTTGCTTCTCACATGCCCCACACTGGGGACCTGGTCCACAACCTAGGCATGTGCCCTGACTGGGAATTGAACCAGTGACCCTTTGGTCCACAGGCCAGTGCTCAATCTACTAAGCCACACCAGCCAGGGCTCATATTTTATATAAAATCTTAAAGGGCATTTCCAAAAATTTCCTTCTCTTTGAAATCACACTATGTAATTCAGAACAACTTTGATGAATTAGACCTATGATAAAATCATTATTGCTCTATTAAGGATTACATTTAAGAATTAACTACTCTTGATTTCCTTTAAACATAAAATAAACAATTTAATACACAAAATATTCACAAAATTATATCATAGTAGCGTCAGAATCAAGAGAATCTGATAATGAGTTTTACTGTTTACTTACTACATAATTTAATACTAACACTCTAATCCCTTCTCTTTTTTCCTTTATTTTTATTATTGACACTGTAATCCCTTCTGACCTCAATTTTATCTATGCATTAAAAGAACATGTTTACAAATCCTTTCGCAGAACTTGTGTGGAATAAATGGATAAACATAATGCTATGGTTTGAATGTTTGTATCCCTTCAAAATTCATACGTTAAATTAATTCCCAAAGGTGATGGTATTTGAAAGTGGAGCTTTATGGAAGTGCTTAAGTCATGAGGGCCTGCTCTCTTAGATGAGATTAGTTTTCTTATGAAAGAAACCCCACAGAACTGAATAGCCCCTTCTACTACTTAAAGACACAGAGAGAAGGCTCCAGCTACAAACCAGAAAGAGCGCTCTCACCAGAACCAGACCGTGCTGGCCTCTTTATCTTAGACTTCCAAACTCCAGTACTGTGAGAAATAAATTTCTTTGTTTATAAGTTACCCAGTTTGTGCTACATTGCTATGGCAGCCCAAATGGACTAAGACACACAACGAGATAAATCACAGGAATACCACATTAATAAAGATCATTGTTCGTCTCTATGTTAACATTTCTAATTGTTAACTAGTGGAGTTATAGAGTAGTATTGATTCTATGCCTGCTTTAGGAGAATTACATAAAATTTTAAAACAAAATGGACTTATAAACTAAATGAAGCAATCTCGCATTATGTTTCTAAAATTGTAAGCTAGTAAGTAAAAAACTTAATAAATGATAAGCTTTGGGAACAAAATTATTTTTTCCTCAAAGTAGCCTATAAGGGTTATTCAACATTTTTTGGATTAGATTCTGACTGCACTATGGGAGTAGATGAAATACAATAAAATAGAGTCGTAGGTAAATGTACTAGAATAAATTATTTAAATTTAAATAATTAAGTCTACTTTCAGTTTTTGCTATCTCGACTCATAAGTTCCTTTTTGGTAAGAATAATGTGACATCAAAGATACTTAATGCCATCTTGCATTGTCTACAACTATTAACTTACAAAGAAATAATAAGAGGCTCCAAGACAGATCAAATCATTTTCTTTGAAAAGTTAAAATATCAACAGTGTTATGTCGATGGCTAGTGAAACAACACTGCACTTAGAGCTAGGTTATTTTCCAGCATTAACAATTTAAAAACTGATGGGAATGGCCCAATTTCCCATTTTAAAAACTAAATGTCCTACCTACTGTATTTTTATTTTAAATTATGGGTCACAATTTTTGAGTGACTTAAATATGCTAGGCTCTGGACTAAGTGATATATTATGCTTGTTCATGGATGAGAGAATTGAAAACAGTTCAGAGATGTATAAAAAAAACAAAAGGCTTTCTTGAGCTCGCACAATACCTGTAGAGCCAGGATTTAAACCCAATATATTCGTCTTTCTCCCAAGCCTGTACTCTTATCACCTAGCTATATTGTCAGGGTGTTACACAGACTAGATACATCACAATAATTTCTTTTATGCTATAGAAACCTTCAGGTGGTATACTGAAAGATCTAGAATAATTCATTTTTGTGATGTTAAAACACTAAGATGCTTGCTGACAAATCCATGACTTCAATTACTTAGCTGTACCAAAAACAGCACCATCTTACCTCTCATAGTACTCTGATCCTTCTTCTAAGCCAGGAAGAATACCAGTTAGCAATCCTTGTAGACCAGGCTTCAGTGTTTTACCCAAGGGCAGGTAATAAATCTCATACAAACTTAGCAATGTTGGTTTCACAGACATGGCAGCATTTGCAAGAAGAGGGAACAATCCAGAACTGTTTAAAAATATAAAAACATGAGCAGCTATACACCAACAAACTAGACAATCTAGAAAAAAATGGAAAAAATTCTTAGAACGTACAAAGTACCAAGAAAGATTCAGGAAGAAACACAAAGTCTGAATTACTGAATAGACTGATTACTAGTAAGGAGATTGAATCAGTAGTCAAAAAACTCCCAAACAAAGAAAAGCCTAGGACCAGATGGCTTTGCTAGTGAATTTAACCGAATATTTAATGAATAACTCATGCCAATCCTTCTTAAACTTTTCCAAAAAAATCAAAGAAGAGGGAACACTTCCAAACTCATTTTCTGAGGCCATACCAAAGCCAGAAAAGGACACTACCAGAAAACTACAGACCAATATCCTGATGAATATGGTATAAAAATATTGAATAAAATACAGCAAACCAGATTTGTCAGCACATTAAAAGAACTGTTCACCATGATCAAAAGAGATCTATACCCGGGATGCAAGTGTAGTTCAATATATGCACAAAACCAATGCAACACATCACATTAATAAAATGAAAGAAAAACATAATATAATCTTTTCATAGATGCAGAAAAAGCATTTGCCTAAATTCAACATCCATTCATAATATTTATTGTATTAAAGAACTGAATTACATAACAAATAATATTTCTTAGATTATTCATTCAACAAATATGTATTAAGGGTCTATTATCTACCACATAGTCTTTAAGGTGCTGAGACTATAACAGTTAATAAATTACATGAAACAATTCCTGCCCCATGCCCTCATAAAACCTATTTTCAAGGGTCAAAGGTAGCAGATACACAGTAACTGGACAATATATATCTCAGATGGTGAAAAGTGTCACCAAGTTGAAAAAAAGGCACAGGAGGGAAAAAGCAGGGGTAGTTATTGCAATTTAAATACAGTACACAGAGATGGCTTATCTGAGCAAAATATTAAAAAGAAAACATTTTCATAGTAAAATGAATCAGCAAAGCTAAATTTTTTTTGAAGATTTTATTTATTTATCTTTAGAGGGGAAGGGAAGGAGAGAGGGAGAGAAATATCAATGTATGGTTGCCTCTTGTGCATCGCCTGCTGGGAACTGGCCTGCAACCCAGGCATGTGCCCTGACTGGGAATTGAACCATGATCCTTTGGTTCGCAGGCCCGTGCTCAATCCATAAAAGTTTGTTTTTTAAAAAAATATTAAAAATTGGTAAATCCATTAAAAGACTGATCAAAGTGAAAAAAAAAAGAAGGATTTCTAAGTCACCAATGACAAGAATGAAAGAAGAGACATCACTATACGTTGTGTGTGTGTACACACACACATACACACAACATATATATGTAATACAAATATAGTAAGAGTATACAATGAACAACTTAGGTAGGTAGATTTTAACATTTAGATAAAATAGGCAAATTTCTAGAAAAAAGTAATAAAACTGACATAAGCAGAAATTTTAAATAGTCCTGTATCTACTGAAGAAATTAAATCTGTAACTGTAAACTCTCCCACAAAAATAAACTCCAAATAGCTTCAATGGGGAATCATGCAAATATTTAAGGAAGAAACTGTATCAGTGTTATAAAACTTCCAGAGAATAGGAAAAAGTTCCCAACTTGATTCCAAACCAGATAAAAATGTTAAAACCAGTTATTCTGTAGTGAACATAGATGCAAAACAAAGAAAAAAAACACACAAAATAAATCCAGTGACATAAAAAGATGACAAATCATGAGCAAACACATATTCCAGAAATGAGAGGTGTATGAAAACTTCAAAAGTCTTGAACACTTTCTACCTAAGGTGAAGAACACAAGAAAGATGTCCATGTCACCACTTCTCATTAACATTGTCCTAGAGCTTCCGGTCAGTTCAATAAGGCAAGCAAAAATATCATCATCTTAAAGTCAGAGCATAAGAAACAGAACTGTCATTATCTGCATATGACATGACTGTATATGTTCAAATTCCAAGAGTTTAAAAGCTATTAGAAAGAACAGGTGGATTTTGCAGAGTTTCTGGATACAAAGTCAATACAAGAAAATCATTGTAAATTTCTAAATTTTAGCAACAATATCTCAAACGAAGATTCCTTAGACAAGAAACTAAATGACCACACATAGAAGAAAAGGTTCAGAAACTGGACTTCATTAAAATAAAAAACTTTCTTCAAAAGACAGCATAAAGAAATTCTGGTTCTTCAAAGATGCCATTGAGAGAATGAAAAGGCTAGTCACAGGCTGGGGGATAAATTCATACAAGTATACATAAATACAGATATATGGATACAAACAGAAACGGAAAAGGAGATGGGAGAAGAGAGGGACAGGAAGGTAGGGAGGGAGAGAGAGAAATACAGATAGTTGGAGAGAGTTTTTCACTAGAAAAGAATAGGAGGAAATTTTCTGGTGACAGAAATGTCATATCTTGTTTTGAGTGGTGGCTACATAACTGACTACATTTGTTAAAACTGATCAAATTGAACACGTGATCTGTGAATTTTATAGTATGTTAATTACAGCAACAATAAAAAAAGAGAGACAGAGAAAAAACTGATGATCTAGATGGCAATGTAAGTTTCTCCCTACTTTGGTCCCTGTCACAATAGGAACAACTACTAACTATCCATCGACGGACGAGATACCACTGTGAAATTCCTGGAAGACGGGGGTGAGGATGACATACAATTTCTGAACCACAAAAACGATGAAGGACCACAAAGAACCACACTAGAAGGGTAAGAGGAAAGGTTATACTCCAACAGCACTGCTGTCTGCCAGGCTGACACAGTACCACAGCAAGAGGGTGCCACTGGCCTACAGTGTCTGTCACCTGTGAGGAAAAGACCAAGGTAGACATCTAGCACCTCCAGGACTGTGGAATGCTTCATGGGAGGTCCACTTGGGTCTTAGAGGGATGAAAGGGGAACATACGGGGATTGACTATTAAATATTAGATTGAAAAATGAAACTGTTCTTTCTTTTTATATCCTTACCCAAGGCCATGTTTATTGGTTTTTTCAGAGGGGAGGGGAGAGAGAGAGAGAAGGAGAGAAACACTGATGTGAGAGAGAAACAATGATTGGTTGTCTTTCATATGTGTCCCAACCAGGACCAAACCTGCAACCTCGGCATGTGCCCTGACCAGGAATCAAACCCTTGACCTTTCAGTTTGTGGGACGATACCCAACTAACTAAGCCACACCAGCCAGAGGAAGAAACTGGCATTTAACAACACTATAGACCCAACAGACCTAACGTACACTTACAGAACATTCTATACAGTAGCAGAGTACATATTCTTCTCAAGAAGAATGGAATATTTTGTAGAATAGATCATATGTTAGGCCACAAAACAAGTCTCAAGAAATTCAAGAAGACAGAAATTATATTGAGTAACTTTTCTAACCACAATGATATGAAACTGGAAAATTCACAAATACAAAGAAATTAAATATCACACTCCTGAAAACAAAGGGATTAGAGAAGAAATCAAAAGAGAAATAAAAGTCCCTAGAAATGAATGCAAATGGGAACACAACATATGAAAACTTATAGGGTATGTACACATAGTTCTAAGAATGAAGTCTACAGTGATAAATACATATATCAAGAAAAAGGAAAGACATCAAATAAACAACCAAACTTTATGCCCCTAGGAACTAGAAAAAAAACAAAGCCAAAAATTAGCAGAAGAAAATAAATAATAAAGATTAGAGCAGAAATAAATGAAATAGAGAACAGGAAAACAATAGAAAGGATTAACAAAACTAAGAGTTCCTTCTTGGAAAAAAAACAAACAATGCTGACAAAACCTGAGCTACATTAATCAAGAAAAAATAAGAAGGAAACCAAATGAATAAAATTATAAAGAAGGAGACATTATATCTGATATAACAGAAATAAAAAGAATTATACAAGACTGCTATGAATAATTATACATAAAAAATTGGGTAACCTAGAATGGATGAATTCTTAGAAATATAAAACCTACCAAGATTAAATCTTGAAGAAATAGAAAATCTAAACAGAGCAATAAAAAGGAGATTACATCAATAATCAAAACCTTGCAACAAGGAAAAGCTCAGGACCAGGTGGTTTCATGGTGATTTTTTTCAATTTTTTATTTCTTTTATTGATTCTAGAAAGAGGGGGAGAGGGGGGGGGGGAAAGAAACATCTTTCCCCTTCCTTCCCCTCTCTCTAAAAATAAAATCTTTAAAATATATTCATATACTAAAAACTTTTCTCTGGTACTGTGCGGAGAAAAGGCTCTCAGAGGATAAGAACAGACGTGTGAATGTTATGAGGCCAGTGATAAAGACCAGGCTAAAGATGATGCTTACATAGAGTGGATGCAGCTAGCAAAGGCAGAGAGGAACAAATGTATTTGGGACATATATCAGAACAATAGCTAACATTTCTTGCACTAATATTGTACAGTGTTCTAAGCACTTCACATACATTAACTCTTAATTCTACTAACAACCTATAAATGTGACATTCTGCAGATGAGAACACACACACAGGTGGAGAAAATGGCCCAAGGTCACAGAAGGAGTTAGTGATAAAAACAGTCTGATTCCATGGCCTCTGTTCTTAACCACTGTGAGACAGAACTCTTAGTGACAGAATGTACATGGGGAAAAAAAAAGAACACGGGCAAGCAAAACAAGTTATTGAGTGTAACTTTCAGATTTCGGGCTTTTGTAAATGGACTGACAATGGTGCCATTTACTGAGCTTCAGTGCACTGCAGAAGGCCAGGATTATCACAGAAGAGGATGAATTTACTTTGGAACAGGTTGAGTTTCAATTAAAAAATTAAATGAAAAATTAAATTTATTAGAGTGACAGTGGTTAAAATATTATAATGTACAGGTTTCAAGTACACAATTCCGTATCATCTGTATATTGCATTGCACGTTCACCACCTGAAGTCAGATCTCCTTCTGTCACAATGTACTGTGATCTCCTCTCTTCACGTTCACTACCCCACCCCCTTTTCCTCTGGGAACCACCATACTGTTGTCCGCGTCTATGAATTCTTGTCTGTCTGTTTGTCCACTTGTCACTTTCAGTTTTATAGCCCACATATGAGTGAAATCATATGGTTCTTGACTTTCTTTGTTGGACTTGTATGACAAAGAAAAGTTGGAAACCATTTATTTGCAAAGATATATACACCTTTAGGCTCACTGCAGCATTATTCACAGGGGCCAAGACATGGAAACAACTGAAGTGTCCCTTAATAGATGATTGGATAAAAAATATGTGGTACATATATACAATGGGATATTACTCAGCCATAGGAAAAGATGCAATACTACAATTTGCAACAACATAGATAAATCTTGACAACATCATGATATGCAAAATAAGTCAACTGTCTTTCAAAAATCCGCACAGAGATGGCATGTAAGCCAGAAATTTAAAGCAGAAGCTAAATGCATAAAAGATCAATCATGGGCATGGATAAACATGCCCAAGAAGTGAATATAAAGTGAAACCGTAAGGTACAGGTCTAAGCAGCCTTATGAGACTCCATTAAGTAGATTTCAGGGAAAGGAGGGAAGGCTGGTAAAGTGATCAACTAACTAAACTGGAGAACATGGTATCAGAGAAGCCAAGAGAAAACTATGTTTCAAGTAGACAATGGTCAACAATGTTGAGAGTTACCGAAGACATTAAGGTATCTTGTTTTTCTCAGGATAGTTCTCAAGCTTAAAAAGGTAGAAAATCCTGTAGGCTCAACAATTTTGAATAAAAAATTCTTCACAAATAACCTTTAAGGAAAAAATTTTATATTAAGCAATAATTAAAAATTTTCTGAACCACTTAACTATCAAAATATTTATGACCCATATGTGAAAACCTCCATCAAGGAATTTTTAATTTTTTAACTTTTACTGCAAAAAACACAAAATAGTTAAAATATATTTTACTTCTATGTAAACAGAGAGTAAAATTATTCTTACCTATATAAAAAAAGATCTTTGGCAAGTCGCTTAGGTCCAATGATTTTGAAGATAATTTCATATGTTTCAAGGGCCTTCCGATGAACTCCACCTGGTAATGCTGGATGTAGACACTGAGCTAGGCGTTTGCCTATTGTCAGCTTTTTAGGTACTACTTGGTACTTTGCATTGTTTTGTAAAACCTTGAAGAAAACATTTTAATTTGGTTGAGAAAAAAATATCACATTCCATTTTATTTCTGCTTTCTAATGCACTATTATCAAAAAATCCTTATACTTCCATATACTTTAAATAAATTAGAGAAGAGACCAAAAAACTTTTACTTTTGTCAGTTACATCTAGTAAGGCATATCATATTTGAAATTAAAACTGAGGATTTAAAAACTGAGGATATCATATTTGAAATTAAAACGGAGGATTTAAAATATTTCTTGTGTCTTTAAAAATCCATTGGATGTTAATAGAAACAGCACATTTTATGAAAAACAATATTCCAAACAAAATTTTTCAGAAGAGAGGCATTGTTTTAGATTTTTTGGAAAAGTTTAATGTTAATCAGCCTTTGATCTATTTGGATATGTTGTTTGAAATATATAAAGAATATTGGACTTGAAAAGGGAGAATCATTGCTTTAGTGTATCATGTTATAATAGCAAGTAATTGTAATGTTTACAAGAATCTACATGAGATTAAAGTTGCCTATTTGTTTTTACTACAATTCCCAAATGGACCAAACACATTTTACTTTATTTATTCAATCGTAACATTTCTTAAGAGATCATTGGTCAGGGTAGAATTTACAGAAGATCCTATGTTACAAGCCACCCAAAGCAGATTAGTTATTTAAGTAATAAAAAGAACTTATGAATGTAGTTCTTCAAAGTATTATGGTAAAGGGATGGCAGAATATTATAAAACAAACACTAAGAATGAATACAAAATGATATATTAGAACTGAATTTAGAAGTACACAAAAGTCCTTTATTTTACAAAATAAAGAACAGAAGTTAAAATACATAAAATGAGACTTGCCAAAGGCATTATTAGCAGAAGAGTCAGCACTTAGATCTTCTAGTTCATTAAAAAAAAAAGACAAGTAGAGCTGTAACTGAGGTCCATTTTATATTTAAAAATATAAAAATCTTTGCCTTGTTTCACTGAGACTTTAAGTAAGTTTAATTAATGACTTGAATACCCTACTTTGAATTATCTGGATACAGTAAAATCTGTTTACATGAATATTGATAACTATAAAAAACTAATTATATATGTAATTAAGCAAATTAATTTCCACAATTTGAACTGCTTTTAAATATAGTTCCAAGCAAGTCTTCAGAAAAAGACTCTCAGAACAAAAAAGAACCTAACTACCTTTAAGCAAACTAGTACTGTTGGCTGTAGTTTCATGGGGATGTTGTAAAAACTCTGAAAATGTATCAAACCTCAAATAATAAATGTTAGAATTTAACATGCCAAATGTAAGTCTGGGCATCTAATTTTAAGATAAATTCTTGACATACTGAAAATGAAAGCTTTTCTCTTTAAGACAGCAAGGTAATCATTTGTAGTATCAGAAGGAAAACTAGTGTCTTGGTGCATATTTTAATACAAATTTCTTTCCTAATAAATGCATGCTAAGCTGTTTGATGTTAAAATTGTTATGAAAGAGCTTTCCTTTTCTATCTGCTCCCCTGGTTCATTTAATATTTAGAAGCATTCCTATTCATTGACAATTACTTTTAAAAATCCAAAAACCTTTGAAAACTTAAAACTATGGATATAAGGAGATAAAAATTTGATTTTAGCTAAGGAAAAAAGAAGTGTCAAAATTTAAAGCTATGATCAATGACACCACCATATTTACAATGGATAAAAATCAGAAAAGTCAAGAAAGATCATTCAAGGCCAAGCTCCAAGTCACTGCTTGTCATTTTTCTAAAAAGTACTACACTGACTATTGTCACAGCTTGGTGGGATATAAAATGTTTCCTTACTGTACATACCTGTTTGCAAAGGACATTATGGCTTTCCACATCCAGGTTTTCACTTTGTTGCTATGAATTCCAGAACCCTATGTGGTGTTCAACTACAGAAACTTACTAGCCCTATGGTTAGCATACGTGCTTCTTCGTTATGTGTTTTTATAGGTAACAATAACAATGACTATAATTTTTTTGTTTTGATCTTAAAAATATGCCAGACTACATGGGCAAGCAACTCATGAAGTAAAATAGCAATAACAAAAGTAATTCTGAGGTTTAGTTATGTTTTCAAATTTTTAACTTCAAGATTTAGAGAGATTTAATAAGTATAGACACAGATTACTGATTTGTACTACTTTTTCTGATATGGATGAGACTGACATACCTTATTAAGTTTTCCAAGTGCCGAAATCAAATCTGCCCATTCACTGGAGTATTCAAAATTCTTTAGTGCTTTGTCAATTGCGGCTACATAGTTTCTATATTTGGAGTCACTCAATAACTCCAGCTCTTCTGTGTTCATCCTCCCACAGTGTCTCACTAGAGGCCAGTTCCAAAATCATGTAAAATCATTACCTATAAAAGAATTTTGCAGGAGGAACCAAAGTTAGAAGTAAAGTATAAAAATGGGTTCAGATGCTCTTATACTTTGGTCAGCTAGTATGCAAGGTCATGGAAGTATTAAAAGAAAGCTTTAAAGAAAACTCATTCTGAGTTTCTTCCTAGGAACTGGAAAAATGGCTGTGAGATTTTAGGGATATAGAAGAGTAGGAAATATTCTATATTTCAATTTAAAAATCATCTTATTTCCCTGTCATATTTGCTGATAAAACATTCTGATATACACAGCTCTTTCCTTTGTTTTGATCCTACACACTAAGACTGGTTAGACTGTAAACATAAGGACGTGCAAAATAAAAAAGGAAAAAGAAAAAATGAATGACTTGGAGAGTATCTTATTTTATTAAGCAATAAATCAGCATATAGTATGAAGGAACACCAGCTCCTTGAAATTAAACCTTAATTTCTTAATTTTAATAAAAATGTGGTAGTTTAAAATATATTCACAAATTCTTTGATATTACTTTCAAAAAGTGGCACCTAATCCTCCAGCCCTTTGGGCTGGACTTTGTGACTTAATTCTAAGGAAAATAATAAAGCAGAAATGACAGTGTATAATGGCTAAGCCTATGTCATAGATGCACCCCAGATTCTGCCCCACACCCATCACTAGTGCTGGGGAAAGCCAGCAAGCCAGCCACCGTGTTATGACACTTCTAAGAAGCCTATGGATTAGTTCCTGTGGTAAGGGCTTGAGGTTTTCTGACAACAGCCTTGAGAATGAACCACTTTAGAAGCAGATCCTTCAGTCCCAGGCAAGCCTTGATTTGATTGCAACACTAATCAACACCTTGACTGTAACTTAATGAGAGAACATGAGCTAGAAATACGTAACTACAAGCCTCAAATTGATACCTCCAGAAAGCTGCTGTTTTAGGCCACTGAGTCCAGGAGTAATTTATTATACAGCAGTAGATAACTGACACAGAGGAGTAACAGGATTTAATTGAGGCTTACCTTAGAAACCAATGTAGCCTCTCCTGCAATTATTTTGGTACCCTTTCTGACTTAATTAGCTAACTCTGAAACCTTCCCTGGAGCTGGGTTTGTGGAACTGAAGGAGGGTCTAAGAGTGGGTCTCAGAAGGAGTCTAATACAATTCAGTGGGGAGAGGGATGGCGTAAAAATAGTCTTTTCAACAAATGGTTTTGGGATAGCTGGATATTCACTTCTGCAAAAGAATTAAGTTTATTCCATCCTCATGCCTACACAAAAGTTAACTCAATATGGATCATAGATTTAAATGTAACAGCACTATAAAACCCCTAGAACAAAATACAGGCTTAATCAAATCTTTGTAACCCAGGACCAGCCAATCTTAGAAATAACACTGACAGCACTGCAAGCAACAAAAGAAAAAACAACAGTTAAATTGGACTCCATCAACATTAAAAACCTTTGTACTTCATAGGACACCATCAACTCACAGAATAGAAGAACATCTATCTCTCATATTTATGATAAGGGTCTTGAAATATATAAAGAACTTTTATAAGTTCCTAATGAAAAGACAAGTAATTTAAAAATGGGCAAAAGATGTGAGTGGACATTTCTCCAAATATATACAAGTGGTCAATAAGTATATAAAATGATATTCAACATCCATAGTCACGAGGGAATGCAATTCAAAACCACAGTGAGATACACCACTAGGATGGCTAGAATTAAAAAAATAATAAAAATATTGGTAAAGATATGGAGAAATGGAAACCTTCTACACTGCTGGTGGGAATGTAAATTAGTGAAGCTGCTTTGGAAAATAGTATGACAGTTCTCAAAAGATTAAACGTGGAATTATTGTATTCCTCAGCAATTCCACTACTAGGTGTGTTATATGCACCCAAGAGAAATGAAAACATGTCCACACAAAACTTTTGGATGGATGTTCAAAGAAGAATTATCCATAATAGCTAAAGACAGGAAATAACACAAGTGTTCATCAACTAATGTATGGATAAAATATAAGATATAATGGAATATTCTTCAACCATAAAAAGGAATGAAGTACCACTACATGCTACAACATGGATGAATGCTGAAAATAGTTCATGCTAAGTGAAAGAAACCTTTTACAAAAAAGTATACATTGTATGATTCTATTTATATGAAATGTCCAGAATACACAACTCTATAGAGAAGTACATTCGTTTTTGCTTAGGGTGGTGGGAGACAGGAATAAGGGGGGAAATGGAGAGTGATTCCTAATGAGAATGGGGTTTCTTTTCCAGATTATAAAGATGTTCAAAATTGAGTGTAGGAATGGTTATACAACTCTGTGAATGTACTGAAAACTAAATGTACTGAGTGTACTAAATTACACACTTTAAATGGGTGAATTGTATGGTATTTACATTATCTCAATGAAGATACACATACATAAAATGGGCCTCATGGATCTGTGAAATTCCTCAAATTACACATAAAATTTATATATTACATTTTGGGGGGGAGATAAGTCCGCTACTTTAATAATATTTGCAAAAATATTTTTCTACGTAATCCTCAAAAAGTTTAAAGAATTACTACTCTAGAAATCACAGCCTATATTATTAGTAAAACCTGTTTGCAACAGAAAAAGCTAATTTTTTATTACTTTAATACTTTATTTTTAGATGAAAAACTAAAGTCACAATTATTTTTCCTCAGAATTTTATTATATTCTTCCATTATATTTGAGCATAATTTGAAGATAAATCAGCTATCAATCTGATCCTCTTTTCTTGTCTGATAATTATTTTCTTTCCTTTTTTTCTTTTTTTTTAATCCTCATCACAGGACATGCTTTTATTGATTTTAGAGGGGGAGAGGGAGAGAGAAACATCAATGTGGGAGAGAAACAATGACTGTCTCCCATACACACCCTGACTGGGGATCAAACCTGCAGTCTCGGTATGTGACCTGACCAATGATAGGTCTCACCTTTTTTTGGTGTATGGGATGATGTTCCAACCAACTGACCCATCTAGCAAGGGTTAATCATTGCTTTCTTGTTGTCTGATACTTGTAGGATACCCTTTTTTTTTTATTGCTGTTCAAGTACAGCTGTCTCCATATTCCACTCACTAGTCCCCCCACCCCATCCATCCCCACCCCCCTCCCTTGGCTTTGTCCATGTATCCCCTACACATGCTCCTTGACAACCCTTCTCTTTTTTACCCCCATTATCTCCCCCCTCCTCTCTGACCACTGTCAGTTGCTCTTTATTTCAATGTCTTCGGTTATACTTTGCTCGCTTGTTTGTTTTGTTGATTGTATTCCGCTTATAGGTGAGGATGTATGGTATTTGTCTTTCACTTACTGGCTTATTTCACTTAGCGCAATGCTCTCCAGATCCATCCATGCTGTCTTAAGGGGCACGAGTCTATTCTTTCTTTCTGCTGTGTAGTATTCCATTGTGTATATGTACTACAGTTTTTTGATCCATTCATTTACTGACAGGCACTTAGGTTGCTTCCAATACTTGGCTATTATAAATTATGCTGCTATGAACATTGGGGTGCATAGGTTCTTTTGGATTGGTGTTTCAGGGTTCCTATGGTATAATCCCAGCAGTGGTGTCACCAGGTCAAAAGGCAGTTCCATTTTTAGTTTTCTGAGGAAATTCCATACTGTTTTCCACAGTGGCTGCACCAGTCTTCATTCCCACCCACAGTGCACTAGGGTTCCCTTTTCTCTACAACCTCTCCAACACTTGTGTGTTAATGTGGTTATGATGGCCTTTCTAATTGGTGTGAAGTGGTATCTCATTGTGGTTTTAATTTACATCTCTGATGGCTAGTAATGCTGAGTATTCCTTCATATGTCTCTGGGCCCTCTGTATGCCCTCCTTGGAGAAGTATCTGTTGAGGTCCTTAGCCCATTTTTTAATTGAGTTGTTTGTCTTCCTGGAGTGGAGTCTTGTGAGTTCTTTATGTATTTTGGAGATCAAACCCTTCTCCAAGGTATCATTGGTAAATGCGTTCTCCCATAAAGTTGGTTCCTGTTTCATTTTCATGATGGTTTCTTTAGCCATGCAGATTTTTTATTTTTTAAGTATATTTTATTGATTTTGCTATTACAGTTGTCCCGTATTTTTCTCCACTTTATCCCCCTCTGCCCTGCAACACCCCTCCCTCCAACATTCCTCCCACCTTACTTCGTGCCCATGGATTGTACATATAAGTTCTTTGGCTTCTTCATTTCCTATACTACTATTAACCTCCCCCTCTCTATTTTGTACCTACCAATTATGCTTCTTATTCCCTGTACTTCCCCCGCCATTCTCTCCCTCCACCCCTGCACTGATAACCCTCCATGTGATCTGCATTTCTGTGATTCTGTTCCTATTCTAGTTGTGTGCTTAGTTTTTGATTTTTAGGTGCAGTTGTTGATAGTTGTGTTGGTTGTCATTTTACTGGTCATAATTTTCCATCTTCTTCTTTTTCTTAGATAAGTCCCTTTAACATTTCATATAATAATGGCTTGGTGATGATGGAACTCCTTATCTGGAAAGCACTTTATCTACCCTTCCATTCTAAAGGGAAGGGGAAACAGGAGGGGCAAGAGGTAACTGACCACCACAGGTATTGGGAGCCGGCCAGAAGGGAGTCTAAGGATGCTTGTGCTAGTTAATACGAATGCAGACACAAAGGTTCCTGCCAGTCTTTCATAACCAATAAATACTTCTCTCATCTCCTCAGGGAAAGCACTTTCTTGTAAGGAGCTGTTTTTGTAATCCTCAAGCTGCAAGCAGAATTTCTGTAATGATTAGCATGTCTATATGCAAGACTAAGCAGAAGCTGTTA
This sequence comes from Carollia perspicillata, assembly GCA_004027735.1. NCBI lineage: Eukaryota > Metazoa > Chordata > Mammalia > Chiroptera > Phyllostomidae > Carollia > Carollia perspicillata. The sequence continues at coordinate 51,429 of PVKM010001589.1, forward strand.
GACTGAAGGCCATGAGAACAGAGCAGGCTTCAACAAGATGGAGTCAGAGAGACTGAGCATTTCACTCTGTTACACTACCTATAGCAGACATGACCTTGCTTCTACATGTCTTTGCCTCTCAGGTTTTAAGGTTAAAGTGAAAACAGAACAACAGTATTAATAACACACATCATGAAAGAACAAAAGAACTTTGTTGAAGTGTTACTATGCAAGAGAAAGACGTAAGTCTAGACTTCTGGTAGATAGAACAAAGAATCAGAAACAAAATGAGGTGTTCTTGATTACTGGAAAATATTCAGAATCCCTTTACAAAAATCAGCTACGTTCCAAAACACTAATAAACCATGAACTGCTATTATTATTGTACTTCTCTTTACTTTCTGTTTCAGTCACTCTGCTCTCTTAAATTTCTTTAGGTTATTACTCCAATATAAGAAACATAACCTGTCAAGAACTGTTATTATTATTCTCTGAATTTATCTTTTCTTTCTTTTTTTTTTTTTACTTCATTACTGGCAAGAGAACCGTCGTCTTCCCAATAACAAAAGCTTGCATGTGGGCTTTATCTCCTCATATCCGATCTACCAACAAATTCAGCTTTTTGTTATTGTTGTTCCAGCTGAAGTTGACTGTGGTAGACATTTTTCAGAATGGTCTTTTGATCATGGCTCCTGAATAGCTACACCTGAATTATTACAATAGCCTCTCATTTGTACTAACTTCAGCTTCTCTAACTGCCAAATAATTTTACATAGCAAAAACAGTTTGAGCATATTACTTCCTGCTGGAAGCTCAGAAAAGTAAATGTATAATCCATAAAAAGCCCTTTAGCTCAGTGCTTGCTTAGCCTGGAAGAAGTACCCATCATTGCTATCAATGTGACATTTAATTACTTATAAATGAAATGAAAGCTCTTAATCATATGACGATAAAGTCTTTCTGTAAACTGTACCCAATTCAATCTATGATGCATATCTGTCCTGGCTAAGCAATATCTAGTGACAAAGATTCTTTGCTTCACCAAACTTTAGTAGGCTTCTGAAACCTCTTCTAGGTTCATCTGTATACTTCCTTGTAAAATAGAGATTTGGCAAAACCCTTCTGACTCAGTTTAACCAGACCCACGTCTCACCCCACCTTGCCAAGACCTGGTCAGGTTCCCCATCCTCCAAAATCTGATCACTATGGCCTGTCCTCAGCAAGGTCTTGCTAGGTCAGTTCAGCGAGAATTCCTCCTTAACCCTAATGTTTCCTTAGTAACATTCCATCCATTGACTGCCTGCATCTTGGCTATAAATTCCCATGCTGTATTCGGATGAGGCCGATCTTTCTCCAGCCGTAAGATCCCATTGTAGTGGTCACTACATCTATCTTGATGACCCTGAATAAAGTTAGCTTACCATCTTATACGGGTGTCATTGTATTTTTTTTCTTTAACATTAGTGAAGTGTTCAAGACTTGCTCCCTCCCATCCCAGTGCATAATCTATTCCTTTTCTGGATATGCCTTACACTCCTTTTCAAGAGCTTTTTTCCTTACCAAATTATAACAAAATGCTGTGAGTACACAATACTTTCTGATTCAGTACCTTTGATTTGTCTCATTATTTAATAGGTGTCTTTCTCAATATTAGAAACAGGGCTTACATTATAAAATAGTATTTAAAAATGCATATATGCTTCATGTTTCTAAAAGTTTACCATCTTTTTTTGTAATTGTGGTGGAACACACATAAAATCGACAATTTTAACCATTTTTAAATGTAGAGTTCAGTAGCATTCAGTGTATTCAAACTTGTGCAATCTATCCCATGAACCTCAAGGTTCATCCTTGCTGTAGCATATGACCGGATTTTCTTCCTTTTAAGGTTAAATAATGTTCTGCTGTACGTATAATACCACATTTTGTTCATCCCTTCACCCATTCATAAGCATTTAGGTTGTTGCTATCTCTTGGCTATAGTAAGTAGCTATAAATTTGGGTGTGCAAATATCTGTTTGAGATCCTGCTTTCAATTATTTTGCATATATACCCAGAAATAAAATTGCTAGGTCATATGGTAGCGCTACTTTTAATTTTTAGAGGAAACACCATACTGTTTTCTATAGTAGCTGTACCATTTTACATTCTCTCCAGCAGTACACAAAGCTTCTAATTTCTCCACATTGTTGACAACATTTGTTAATTTGTTTTTGTTTTTTTTTTTAAAGGTTTTATTCATTTATTTAGAGAGGGGGAAACGTAGGGAGAAAGAAAGGGAGAGAAATATTGATTGGTTGCCCCTAGCACATGCCCCAGCTGGGGACCAGGCCTGTAACCACGGAATGTGCCCACAATTGAATCGGTGACCTTTTGCTTTGTGGGGCGATGTCCAACCAATTGAGCCACACTGGCCAGGGCTGTTTCTTTTTTTAATAGGAGCTATCCAAATGGGTGTGAAGAGGCATCTCACCATAGAAAGATTTGTATTTCTCTAATGATTATTAATGCTCAGTATCCTTCCATAGACTTGGCCATTTGTATATCATCTTTAGATAAACATCTATTGAAGTTTTTTACTTGTTTTTTTTAATCCTCACCTAAGGAAATGTTTATTGATGAGAGAGAGAGAGAGAGAGATTTTTGCCTCCCATTCATGCCCAGATCAGGGATCAAACCTGCAATCTTTTTGGTGTACGAGACAATGCTACAACAAACTGATCCACCCACCCACGGCCCTTCCCATTTTTTGAGTTGTCTTTTTGTTGTTGAGTTAAGAGTTCTTTATATACTTGGCATACTAGCCCCTTTTCAGATATATGATTTGAGAGTATTTTCTCCCATTCTTTTAGTTGTTTTTTCATTCTTTTGATTGTGTCCTTTGAAAGTTTTTAAGTTTGATGTAGTCCCATTGGTCTATTTTTGCTTTTGTTACCTGTGTTTTTGCTGTTACATCCAAGAAATCATTGCCAAATCCAATATCATGAATCTTTCCCCCTATATTTTTTCTTCCATGGCTTTTACAATTTTAGGTATTAGGTTTTGATATTTAGTCCATTTTGAGTTAATTTTGTATATGCTGTAAAGTAAGGTTTCAACTTCATTCTTCTGCATGTGGATATCCAATTTTCAAATGCCATTTGTTGAAGAGGCTGTCCTTCCCACATAAAGTGGTCCTGGTACCCTTTGTTGAAGATCATTTGACCATCAATGCACTTGGGTTTACTGCAAGATTTTCTAGTCTATTACATAGGTTTATATGTTTGTCTTTATGCCTGTATCATGCTATGATGATTACTGTAGCTTTGCAACAGTCTTTAAAGTATTAAAAAATTCCTTCTGCCTAAAACACTAAACCTCACCTTAAGCTGGTTAGCAGTACCTAGTCATCCTTCAGCCTATGATTACATCCCCTTTGGAAAGTCTTCCCTGACCATTCCACCATCTCCTCAGCACTCTTATATACACCTCCTCCCGGGGAACTCCCACTATACACGGCACTTCCTCTATCACAGAACTTCTTGTTGCTTTATTCTAATTGCATTATGACTCCCAGGGGGTGATGATTTCTGTGATAAAGCCCTCATCTATCATTTCAGCTCTCACCTCCCATCTCCTAACAAAGTGCTTCACCTATAGGTGACTAAATGACTGAAACACATGATAAAAACTGAATGACAACAGAACATACCAAGCTGGTAAAAAGAATGGATATAGACTATGTACTGACTTAGAAAAAGCTCCCAGGATATATAAATTAAAATAATCAAAGTGAGTACCCATGTTTATTTTATGCTATCATTAATATTTTAAAGGGGGAAATATATCTTCATTTAATTAGCATGTGTGTGTATATATGTTCATGTTTCTCAAAATCACAAAATAAAATATTAGAACTGATTACTTCCTGGGGAACAGATAGGAATTAGATAACTGGGGGCCAGGGAGAAGGAACCTTTTCACTGCATATATTTTTTTATACTTTTAAAATAATGTGACTTAATCCCTATTTATTATATTAAGTCTAACTTTTTAAGTGAATGAATAATGCCCTTAAAGATCAAAAAACAGCATTTCTTTTATCCATCTTATAATAAAGGAAAACCAAAATGAACATAATTTATACCTTAAATTTTACTTTTGAACCCAGTCATCCTACCCCCCCAAAGAACCACAGAGATTAGTAACTTTGTCAATAAACTATTTGTTTTGTTTAGTACAGTAAAATCAAGTGGCATTTTAAGTTATTCTTTGAATGCTCTTTCTAAAACCATGAGCTGTTTATATACCACATACTGTATAAACATGAACTGTTTATTACTTAGAGACATGTGCGCACACTAGCTTTATAAGATGTGGTAGCTAGCTTCCAAGACGGCTTCCAATGACCCTCATACCCCCATATACACAAGGGTAGTCAGCCCTTGTGTAAGTCCCCTCCCACACAAAATTATGGCTAGCCTATGTGAATAATAAATAGAATATGGCAGAGGGGAAAGGTCATAAAAGACACTGCAGCTTCCACCTTGATGTCTCCTGGACCACGCAGTCTGGGACAGACTACCCTTTGTCATAAGGGAGCCTGTAGGAGGGTCCATGTAGGGAGCCACTGAGGCCTCACTCTAACAGCCAGAAACAACTCGCCAGAGAGTGAGTGAGACACTTCAGAAGTGGGTTCTTCAGCCCTAATCAAACCTTCAGATGACATCTGACTGCAACCTCACAAAATACTCAGATAGAACCTCACAACCTCACTCCTCCCCAATCCCTTCTGATGGAAACTGTAAAAGATATTTATTGTTGTTTTAAGTCGGTACATTTTAAAAGTTATGTGGTAAAAGATAACTGAAGAGTTTATTCTCAAATAACATTTTTCTTTATTAAACTCTATAACATAAAAGACACATAAAAATAGTCCTAATTATCAGGTCACGTAAACTTAATAAGTGGCCTCAAATTACAGAACCAGGTAGGCTTGGGGCACAGAGCTTTGAATAAAATACCAGATGCCACACACAAACACACAGAGTTTCCGGAACCCCTAAGATGAACTCCTAATCAAAGGTGAACTCCTAACAGGTGGTAACACTTCTGGACCTGATGTTGTGGAAGCCATTTAAAAATTTTCCCCCCAAAAGACACACGCTAACTTCAAAGCAAGTACTATGTTCTATGTTTCTTCTCAGGAGAAAAATGTCCATCCAGGAAACATGAAAACTGAGACGCACTGTAAGCCATGTGTAAGTGTGCACAGAAAGGCCACACTGATGAGAGCATCATGCTGCAGACAAGCAAAAAAGGATAATCAGAAGCTGTGATGGCATTTATTTATGCTACATAAAAGTTCCAGCTGCCAGGAAAACTGGATTGATTGTAACACCTGTCCTCAAGGTTTCAGGTAGCTGGTATTTTATAGTACTTTTTCATAATGTAATAGCACAGTGAAAAGCAACCGGGAAAGCAGAGATTTTTACCCATTTAATTTGAAGGTCTAAGACTGCTGTGCTTTTATAGGTTTTCTGATTATACTCAGGTATCACTTTTAAATGATGACAGTTTATCTGTACTGTTTCTATACTACTGCTTTAGGAAAGAAACTACTTGTTTGGATAAATAGTCTTTATCTAAAGGGCTCTTCTCTTACTTCCCAATTGAGGTTTTGTCCCTGAACCTCAGATTAACAGCAATCTGACTCCTGGTAACATAGCAAAGTATTGTAGTACTGATAAGCCTAGTACACTCACATAAGTTTTTTATGGAAAAGAGTAACACCAAGTAAGTGGTCTGTACCTGAACTCTTTATTCATGAACACAAAATAATGGCAATTTAAACATTAAGCTCATAATATAAATATATACCTGTAAATAACCATAGCAAGTTGAAATACAAGACATATTTTGTAGAGTAGGGAATTTATTTTTCTGTCTGTGCATACAAATTTTTTTACCATAAGAGAATTTTTCATTAACTCATAAAAAATCAGACTGGAAATAAGCCTTATAACCATGGACATATGGAAGAAACCACATTGAGACTGTAGGGAGTGTGGAGGTGTAAGAGGGCTGGCTGGGCTACCATGGGCAGCAGCTCAAGTCCTAGGGGATATCTCGATGACCACGTGGGTCTCCTCCAAGAAGTAGAGTCTAAACTGCAGCTGGGCTTCCCAGACTAGAGCACCAGAACTGGAAGGGGAACCCAAGTAACATCCAGCTGCAATAAGCAGCATGGTTTCAATTTGCCAAGGACAAATAGCTAGAGATACAGACAGACTCTTAAAGGGACAATGCACAAAATTTCACTTTAGCCACTTATTCTGGGAGGGTTGCAGAGGGAGGTACAGAGTGGACTAGAGACTTGTGAAGAGAGTCTGGAGTTGGTGGCTCTGGGAAGACAACGGAAGGAACAGCTACTAGGATCCCTGTGTTGAGTCATTCCCACACTGCAGAAGCTGTCTTTCTCAGGCAGACCAATACCCTCCTCCAAGTGGCATCAGCCTGAGGGGAAGCCAGGCCCACAGGAATTACTCTGCCCCGCCCTGTGGAGCTTAAACCCTGCTGAAGAGTACGGCTAGAGGCTCTTCCAGTGATTAATCCTAAAAGACAGCCTGCATGTGGACCTCTGGAGATTTAAGACTTTAGCTGACCCTCTACTGGACTGGGTGCTGGTAAAAGCCAACCTTGGTGCATAGCTTGGTTCTTTCTGCATGCACCAAGGCCCAGCAGAGAGAGCTGATCAACTGTGGATCACTGATAGCTCCAAACAGGTTGCACAAGCAGCTTCTGAAATAGCCATGCACCAGAGTCTTTGCAGATCTACATATGAGGAGAGACCAAAAAAAAAACAAGGAATTTATTAATTAAAAAATGTGTATTTATTCTTACATGTTTAAATTTCAGTCACCTTTAAAATATTCTCCATTGGATGCAATACACCTATCAAGATATTTTTTCTACAGCTCAAAACACTTTGAACTCATCGATTTTCGTGCCTTTTAGTGCTTCTGCCATTTTTTCTTTCACCTCTTTCACATGAGAAAAACATTTCCCTTTAAAGACTTTTTTCATCCAGGGAAACAAAAAAAGTCACTTGGGGTGAGACTGGGTGAATCAGGAGGGTGAGGCACTAGGGTCTTGCTGTTTTGGCCAAAAATTGCTTAACAGCATAGTGTGGGCAGGTGCACTTACAAATTACCCATCATGAAATGGACAAACACACTGAAAGAGTCTTCAAAAAAAATCCACTGGAGCCAAACACGGCCTCACAATAATGCCAGCTGGAACAGTGATAGAGATAGGTTCCTAGAAAACTCACCTCATGGGCAAAGCCTGTATTACAAGGGGCTCACCCTTCAGAAAATTCTGGTTTTTTTTCCTGCCCCCTACCTTGTAGAAACAAATATAAAGAGTCAGCCAAAGTAGGAAGACAAAGAAAGAGGCCCTAAATGAGAAAATGAGGGAATTCTCCAGAAGAGAGGTAAGTGAAATGGAGGCAAGGAATTTTCAAATATAGAGTTCAAAGTAATTATTATAAGGATGCTCAAGAGCATGAAAAAAAGGCACAAAAATCATAAAAAGGGCCAGTCAGAAATAAAGAGTGCAACAGCTGAAATAAATAATACACTGGAAGGAATAAACAGTAGGTTAGATGAAGCAGAGGATTAAATCAGTGATTTGGAAGACAAGGCAGAAAAAAACATCCAATCACAGCAGCAAAAAGAAAAAAGAATTTTTAAAAATGCAGACAGTTTAAGGCACCTTTAAGAAAACATGAAGCATAACAACATCCATATCATGGGGATAACTGAAGAAGTGATAAAGAATGGATTGATAACCTATTTGAAGAAATAATGTCCAAAAAATTCTCTAAGCTCATGAAGAAAAAAAAAACATACAAGTCCAGTAAGTGCAGAGAGTCCCAAACAAGATTGGCTCAAAAAGGCCCAGAGCAAGACACATAAAATTAAAATGGCAAAGCTTAAAGACAAAGAGAGAATACTTTAAAGACTTCAAGAGAAAAGCATTTAGTTCCCTACAGAGAAGCTCCCATAAGACTGTCATCTGATTTATCAACAGAAACATTCAAGGCCAGAAGGGACTGGCATGAAATATGTGAGGTGATGAAAGGCAAGGACCACTGCTACTTTACCCAGGGAGGTTATCATTTAAAATACAAGAGAAATAAATTCTTCCCACATGAGAAAAAGCTAACGGAGTTTTTTAACACCAAGCCAGTACAGCAACAGGGGAGTGGGAGGAGGAGGAGAGGGGAAAAAGGTACAGAGAATAAGTAGCATAGATGGTAAGCAGAAAATAGACAGGGGAAGGGCAAGAACAGTATGGGAAATGTAGAAGCTAAAGAACTTATGACACAGGGACATGAACTAAAGAGGGGGATGTGGGTGGGGGGATGTGCAGGGTGGATGGGAATGAAGGGGGGAAATGGGAGAACTGTAATGGCATAATCAACAAAATATATTTTAAAATATTCTGAACAACTGTATGCCAACAAACTGGACAATCTGGACAAAATGGATAAATTCCTAGAAACATGCAATCTTCCAAACCAAATCAGGGAGAATTGGAGAATCTGAGTAGAGAAATTACAGCTCATAAAATAGGAGCAGCAATCAAAAAACTCCCAACAAACAACAGCCCTGGACTGGATGACTTCACAGGTGAATTTTATCAAACATTCCGAGAAGAACTAACACCTCTCCTTCACAAACTATTCCAAATATACTCAAAAGGAGGGAAGACTCCCAAGCTCATTTTATGAGGCTAGCATTATCCAAATTCCAAAACCAGAAAAGACACTACAAGAAAAATTATAGGCCAATATTCCTAATGAACATAGATGGTAAAGTCATCAACAAAATGTTAGCTAACCGAATACAACTGTACATCAAAAAGATCATACACCATGATCAAGTGGGATTTATTCGGGGTTGGAACAACATTCACAAATCAATAAATGTGACACATCACATGAGCATTATGAAAGATAAAAACACCATAAACATATCAATAGATGCAAAAAAGCATCTGATAAAATCTAGCACCCATGTATGATAGAAACTCTTAGCCAAGTGGGATTAGAGGAAACAAACCTAAGTGTAATAAAGGCCATATATGACAAACCCACTGTGAGTGTTGCCCTTTAGATCAGAAACAGACGAGGATGTCCACTGTCACCTCTCTTATTCAACATAGCACTGGAAGTCCTAGCCACAGCATCAGACAAGAAGGACATAGAAAAGTCATCCAAATTGGAGAGGAAGAAGTAAAACTGTCATTATTTGCAGATGACATGATATATAGAGAACACTAAAGATCCCACCAAGAAACTACTGGAACTAATAAATGACTTCAGTAAAGTAGCAGGATACAAATTAATATCCAGAAATCTATTGTGTTTTTATATGCCAATAATAAAGTATCAGGAAGAGAAATTAAGAAAACTTCCCATTTGCAATTGCTTCAAAAAATAAAATACCTAGGAGTAAATTTAATCAAGAATGTAAAAGACCTGTACTAAAAAAATATATGACACTGACAAAAGAAACTGAAGAAGACACCAATAAATGTAAGTGTATACTGTGTTCATGGATAGGAAGAATTAACATCATTAAAATGTCCCTACTACCCAAAGAAATTTATAAATTCAACAAAATTCTTATCAAAATACCAATGACATATTTCACAGAACTAGAACAAACATTTCAAACATTTATATAAAACCACAAAAAACCTTGATACCTGCAGTGATCTTGAGAGAGAAGAACCAACATGGAGGAATCACACTACCTTATATCAAACTACACTATAACACCACTGTAATCAAAACAGCATGGTACTGGCATAAAAACAGACACAGAGATCAATGGAACAGAATACGGAGCCCAGAAATAAACCAATACATATACAGTCCATTAATATTTGACAGAGTAGCAAGCACATACAATGAGCTAATGATAGTTTACTCAATAAAAGGTGTTGGGAAAATTGGAAAGATATGTACAAAAAAATAAAACATGACCACCTTCTTATGCCACAGATTAGAATAAATTCAAAATTGATTAAACAATTAAATTTTAGACTCAAAAACATAAAATCCTGGAAGAAAACATAGACAGTAAAATCTTGAACATTACTCATAGCAATAATTTTTCTGCTATAGCTCCTCAGGCAAGGAAAATCAAAGAAAAAGTGAATAAACAGGACTACATTAAACTAAAATATTTTTGCATGGCAAAGGAAACCATCAAGAAAATAAAAAGACAACCTACTAAATGGGAGAACATACTGGCTGATAATTCTGATAAGGGGTTAATATCCAAAATTTTTAAAGTACTTATAAAATTCAACACCAAAGACAAAACGAAAACCCCAACAATGACCCAATTAAAAAATGGGCAAAGGACCTGAATAGACACTTCTCCAAAGAGAACATACAGATGGCCAATAGGCATATGAAAAGATGCTCAACATCACTAACGATCAGAGAAGTGCAAATGAAAACAATGAGATACCATCACACACCTGTCAGAATGGCTATCATCAATAAATCAACAAAAAAGTGCTGGCAAGGATGTGGAGAAAGGGGAGCCCTTTTGCACTGTTGGTGGGAATGCAGACTGGTGCAGCCACTATGGAAAACAGTACAGAGTCATCTCAAAAAATTAAAAATGGAACTGCCTTATGACCCAGCAATTCCTCTTCTGGTAATTTATCCAATAAAACCCAAAACACTAATTTGAAAGAATATAAGCACCTCATGTTCATCTGCAGCATTATTTACAATAGCCAAGATTTGGAAGAAGCCCAAGTGTCCAGGAATAGATAAGTGGATAAAACAGCTATGGCATTGACATAATGGAATACTACTCACCCTTAAAAAAATAAATTTTTACCCTGTAGACAGTATGGGAGGACCTGAACAGCATCATGTTAAGTGAAATATGATGGTCAGAGAAAGACAAATACCATATGATTTCATTCACACATGGAATCTAATGAACAAGCTGAACTAACAAACAAAATAGAGACATACTCACAGAGAGCAGGCTGACAGCCCTGGAGGGCAGGGTCGTGGAGGAGGGACTCAGCAAAAAGTAAAAAGGACTCATGGACAAGGACAACAGTGTGTTGACTATAGTGGGGAGGTAGAAGGGGTATACGGTAGATAAATCATAATGGAAAAGATACGATAAAGAATAAAGTATTAAAGAAAAAGAATAAAGGAAGAAATAAAAGATATCAGATCCTTTTAATTACATCAAAAGTTATTACATCGAAGTTTATTACATCATCTGCTCTTATAGGAGCTTTGCCAGATAAACATTATATTATTAACATTTCATACAGTCATCATTTTATCATAAAAGACTCCCTGTGGTTTTGGGTTTAGATTTATTTTTAGATTTAAAGGTTTATCTTAAAGCTAATATACCCAAAGAACAAACAGGTAATGGTGTCTTATTTGTAAAAGTAACATCAAAACCATTTTTGATAAAAATGGACACTTATGATTCAATGATAACTTTTTATCTTTATATTGTATTTTTCAAGTTAAACTCTAATGTATCTTTTAAATGAGAACTCAGGCTTTGTTTCCCAATTCTTTCGCAGATAAAATTATAAGGAATTTGCAAGCCTTGTACAATACAGTATATCCCAAAATTCTGGCTACCAACCAAATATAAGATAATTTTATGGGCCTCAAGGACAAGGGCATGGAATCAAGTAAGCAAATTATTTCCCCTTCATTCTATTTTAATTCCTCAAACTACATCAGGAAGTCTCAGACTGGTGTTACCAACACCTCTATAATTTTTTTAATCTCCCTTTTAAAGAAAAAAAAATAGTAAATATCAAGCTACAGTCTTCAGCAGTAAATTAATTCTAGGTAAAATTTAACCACAATGTTTCGTTTCAATCATTTTCATCTTTATGTCTACCTTCTTTTTACGGTATGTAATAATTGCTTTTTATTTATGGTAGTTATTTCAAGTTTTCTTTAAGAACTTTTAATAATCACATTGATATAAAGAAATGTTAAGGAAATAAGTATACAAGGAAGATGCAGTTGTGGCCAGAATTTTGAGGGTGATATAAAAATGACTGAAGTTTGACATCACCCTTAAATGACACAGTATATCAGATGAATTTAATTGATATCCTCAGAGCATTTCATCCCCCCAAAGCATAATATATGTTCTTTTAAAGTGCACATGGAGCATACTCTAGGACAGACCACATGTTAGGACGCAAAACAAGTCTTAATAAATGTAAGAAGACTAAAATCATATCGAGTATCTTCTCTGACCATACAGTATGAAACTATTTAGAAATTATAAGAAAAAAACTGAAAAACATACAAACACATGGAGGTTAAATAACATTATAAAACGATGAATGGATTAACAATGAGATCAAGGAGAAAATCAAAAGATACCTTGAGACAAATGAAAATAAAAACACGATAACCCAAATCTGTAATACAGAGTGAATGGAGTCCTAACTGGGAAATTCAGAGCATTACAGGCCTACCTCAAGAAACAAGAAAAATCTCAAACAGTTTAACCTTACAAGTGAAGAAACTAGAAAAACAAAAAAGCAAAGCCCAAAGTGACGAGAATAAAGGAAATAATAAAGATCAAAACAGAAATAAACGGCCCTGGCTGGTGTAGCTCAGTGGATTGAGCGCGGGCTGCAAACCAAAGGGTCACCAGTTTGATTCCCAGTCAGGGCACATGCCTGGGTTGTGGGCCAGGTCCCCAGTGGGGGCCACGTGAGGGGCAACCACACACTGATGTTTCTCTCTCTCTTTCTCCCCCCTTTTCTCTCTCTCTCTAAAAATAAATAAATAAAATATTAAAAAAAACAGAAATAAATGAAAGTCTAAAAAAACAATACAAAAAATCAATGAAACCATGAGCTAGGTCTTTGAAAAGATAAACAAAACGGAGAAATCTTTTTATTTATTTATTTATTTAAATAATTTAAAAAAAAGATTTTATTTATTTATCTTTATAGGGGAAGGGAAGGAGAGAGGGAGAGAAATATCAATGTATGGTTGCCTCTCGTGTGTCCCCTGCCGGGAACTGGCCTTCAACCCAGGCATGTGCCCTGACTGGGAATCAAACCGTGATCCTGTGGTTTGCAGGCCCATGCTCAATCCACTGAGCTATACCAGTCAGGGCAAAAAAACTGAGAAATCTTTAACCAGTCTTATCAAGAAAAAAAAAGAGAGGACTCAAAATCAGAAATGAAAGAGAACTGACATCACAGAAATAGAAGGTATAAGAAAAGATTATGAAGCCCTGTATTTGAGGCAAATGGAGGCACATGGAGGCAATGGAGGCAAAACACACAATGGGGTAAAGATAGTCTCTTCAATAAAGCCCACAAATCAATACACAACAAGTGTTGGCAAGGATATGGAGAGAAGGGAATCCTTGTGCATTGTTGATGGGATTGCAGATTGGTGCAGTCACTGTGAAAAATAGTATGGAGGTTCCTCAAAAAATTAAAATGGACATGCCTTATAACACAGTAATTCCACTTCTGGGTATATATCTAAAGAAACCCAAAACACTAACTTGAAAGGATATATGCTCCCCACTATGTTCACTGCAGCATTATTTACAATATCAAAGCCATGGCAGCAACCCAAGTGTCTATCAATAGATGAATGCATAAAAGAGCTGTGGTACATATATACGATGAAATATTACTTGATCATTAAAAAAATGAAACTTGTGGCAGCATAAAAATAAATCAGAGAAGACAAATACTATATGATTTTTACTTATGTTTGGAATCTAAAGAACAATATAAATGAAGCGAGAAAACACAAATGGACTCATAGATACAGAAAACAGACTGATGGCTGCCAGAGAGGAGGGAGTGTGGAGTACTGGGTGAAAAATGTCCAGGGATTGAGAAGCACAGATTGGTAGTTACTAGTCATTGAGAAAAAAAATATAGCACATGAATATGCTGTATTTTGGTGTGATTAATGCACACCCACATTTTTAGCCCAAACTTTCAGGAAAAAAAATCTTTCAATTTTGTATTTATTTTTCAATTGTTTAATTCAATTAAAAACGTTCAATAGAACGGATTATCATTTTTCTAGGATATTATTTTGCATATGGATATTGTAATTGCTTTCTAGAGTTATACTTTTAATGCGTAAACATCATTAATAATAATTAATAATATTTATATAGATACAGAATTAGTACTACCCATGTATAATGTACATCCTTATTTTCCCTCAAAAATTTGGGCCAAAAAGTATACATTATACATGGCAAAATACAGTAGTCAATAATATTGTAATAACTGTGAATGGTGCCAGGTGAGTTCTGGAAATATCAGGGGGAACACTTTGTAAAGTATATGATTGTCTAACCTCTATGCTGTACACCTGAAACTAATGAAAATAATATTGAATGTAAACGCTAATTGAAAAAAATTAAAAATAGATAAAAATATGACTGAAGTTTGAGAAATAATACACTTTTCCATTAGGTCAACAAATAAATATAAGTGTCAACTATGAGCATACCTTTCATTTAGCCACCATGGACAAAAAAGGACGCTCAAAGAAATGTATTTGGAAAATCAGGAGAAAAGGAAATTACTTCAAAATGAGTTAATCAGAAACAGGATTCATAGACATGGTGGCATTTGAGCTAGGACTCGATAGATATGATTTAGTCATGTAGAGACAGAGTATTTGACGAGAACAAAAGCTTAACGATACAGGCCTAAGTGGTGGCAACTTTTAAATCTTGATTTTGGTGGTCGTGACATGGGTGTGTACATAATGTACAAAAAAATGATTGCACCTTATACGTAAACTTTTCCTTAATAAATTTGATACCATTTCTTTGACCTATGCAATGAAAAGTCATTGAGGTTTCCAGCCTGACCAGCTTCAGTGGGGGATAGAGGGAGGTGAGTACAATAAATAGAAAAGGGAAATCACATTTAAAGACAAGAATATCAAAAGTACTATTTCATATAATAAATTTCATAAAAACTGTTTGCTATTACATAAAAATAGCAGCTCTTTATTTCTTCCTAACGGTTTTTTTTCAGGGAGAGAACTTATCTAAATTAAGGTTCACCTATTAAAATTAAATGTTACTACCCCCAACCCCCTATCCACCCCTCAAACAAAGGAGTACAATAATAACACTCATCCCTAACAAAGTAACAAAGAATAAAAGAAGTAGCCACAGGGGTTGTATGCTAGTGACACCTGACAGAATTTAGAAAAATTATTTAAGATTGTATCCAACACTTAGATCATGATGGTAGAGAAACTGAGAAACTATCTTAGAATGTGCCTTTTAACTTTAGTTCTTTTCAATGACCTGAACTCTTAATATTTGGTTATTAATTATTAACATTTCAAGTAGCTTTTATCACATTTCATAGTTTAAGAATCCATGACTAGACACTGAAATTATTCATAGTAAAAAATAATGCCATTATTAAAAATCTTTACTTGTTGCATCTTTATAGTGACATTCTTAATAATGTGATCATAAAATCAAATTCAAAACATGGATTATGGTTATAAAAAAGCATAAAGAGACCAGAAAAAAAGAAGATACACTTCTGCCGCAAATCAAAGCATTAGGTCCATAGAAACCTATGTGCATCCTTAATATTTTAGTAAGGAAAATGTAAGGCTTCGTTATACCAGTGAGTTGCCACTAGATTTTCATGCTCCAGAAAACTTAACCTGAAAGCCATGTGGGCACTTTCAGAGCTGAAGGGGGACTAAGCTCAAGTACTACCATTTTTAAATTGTCATTCTACATACAGTCAGTCAGTTCTTGGGACTGAGGTGAAATGATATGCAACAAAACCAATTTTACCATACATGATTGCCATGAACAGGTTCCTATAGCAATGACACAAGGGAACCAAACTGAAGGAAACAATGTTATTCAAGGACCTGTAGTAATTATAGCTGAGATGTTAACAGGGTGGAGTAAGAAAACAGGCTCTCTGCCCAAAGTTTAGGAAGCGCTTCAATAACATTCCCCTAAGAATTTACATGCACATAAGCACAGTAGTAAAAGTTTTGAGAAGTCCTGCAGTTAAAAGCAAATGAAAAGTTAAACTCTTGATTAAATCCAATGTGCTCCCAAATTATTTGCCATAGAACACTGTTTGGGAGGCAGTGAGCCTATTATTGATACTGTTTAGAGGGAAACATCAGTTTGGAAGGCTCTGATCTTATGAAATTACCTTAAACAGATGACAAAACTGAGGCCTACAGACATCGTAACAGGTTAGCAGAATGAAGGACTCAAATGAACTCTCATTCCTAGGCTAGAGCTCCTTCCGCTAGTTTAGGGTTCCTTTGATTTTACATAGTCAAACATTTAATTAACATTTAGTTTACATTTAACACTTTTGTTATGGTGTCACATTTTCTAGTTTGTGTACTGACTTAGGTGTTTTTAATTCTTCCTTCAAAAGTCTAGTTCCCAATGATCAGGTCCAAATGGAGATTTGCTGTTGTTTAGAAATTCTAGGGAATGATGTAGTTCAGAGTGGTAGCTGAAAGTAATCGATAAAAATGAAGAATGTGTACAACTGGTGTTAATTCACTCTTGTTATAACTCCTGTCAGCACAACCAATCACACTGCGTTGTTTATCAGGTGGTGAGTTACTTAACATCTAATGCTGACATGTTATTCATATTAAAATTAAGACTTTATGTCTGCACAGAAGAGAGCCAACAACATCGAAATTGAGAGATTTTTGTTTTTCTATAGTTCAGAGCTTATGTGTCAGGCAGTTTCCTAACGTGTGTGTGTGTGTGAGAGAGAGAGATGATAAAAATAAGTTTTGATTACTTTAACTACAGTCTCCAAATCAGATTTTTCCAATTTCTATATTTCTCAAACTCCATAGGTCTCTAAGATAATGTAGAATAATCAACACAAAGTTTACCTAGCTTTAAAAATGCACAGTTGTGTGCCGCTCCCCTCCCCATAAGGGTAGGGGAGAATGCAGGAGACGGAACTAGTAACTATTGTTATGTTGCAACTTTAAAAGCCTTGAGAATCAAAGGTGATAACTGCTAACAACTTCCTTATGACTAATCTGACTTCCTCTAATAAACTTCTTGCATTCTTTTCCATCCCCCACAAGGACCTTTAACTATGGCTGGCATTCGTGTCACAATATTAAAAGAACCCAACAAATTAATGGCACTACACGATGCCTTGATTCTGCCAACAAAGAGGTAACCCCGCACGCCTTTATCACACAGGTGCGACCTCCACTCCAGCACAGCGCACTTCGCCGCCGCCACGCCGGAGGCTGGGGATCACGCACCCGAAGCCCCGGCCACGCCTGCGGCCACCCAGCCCTGGGCCGCACTCCAGCCTCCGCCCCGCTCCCGCCCGCTGGGCCCCGCGCAGCTCCCGCTTCCCGGAAACCGGAGGACGGCCACCAGGATCCGCGGCACCAGGCGGGGCCAGGGTGGCAACACCCCCAACGCCACAGCAATCTGCCCCGCGGGAATGCCCCCGCGGCTCCAGAAGGAACCAGGCCGGAGAAGCTGCTCTGAACCACCGGCTGGCCTCGCGATCGCTTTGGGGGCGGGGACACTGTTACCTGCTGCCGGCACCGCTGCTCCCCGTCGGCGCCGCTCTCTAGGCAACCGCGGCAGCTACTCGGAGGCCGAAAGCCGGAGGGCCCAGTGACAGCTCCCAGAGTGCACCGCGCCGGCGCCCCAGCCCACGCCGACGTTGACGTCGAAGATCTCTATCCCCGCGCCGGGTCCGTTCCCGTCTCCTCCACTGATTGTCGCCACAGCGCCCTCGAGCGGACCTTCAGGGAAGCAGCCCAGGGCCATCAACTGCGGAAGTGGGCTTGGAAAGGGGTTCGTTTAAGGCAGCAGGTGTTTCCAACTCGCTAGCGCCAGCCCTATCCTGATAGAGGGTTTGAAGGGATGCTAGGAACTGAAAACAGCTCTTAAATATTACCTAAATAATTACTTAAGTATAATTTAAATAATATCTTTGTATTCCTTATAAAGATCTTAAGGCTCAGAGAGGTTAGAAGACTTGGGAGGTTAGGAGACAAATAGTGATTAGCTTTGGTCTGTTTGAATCTAAAACTCTCTCAAAATCACAGTTACTAAAAGTAGGATTGCACTGTTTGCAATGAAATGCAATGAAATGATTTTTTACGACTATATAAGTATATAAAATATAATCTTTAAAAATAATCAAATACCAGTTATGTCAGTATTTAAGCACGCAAATAGCCTTGAGAATTAAAGGTGGAAGATATGAGGAGTTGAAATCATTACCCTTCGACACCATTATTTGAGATGGAATAGCAGTAAATTTAATTCTTTCAACTGTGTTGTTGAATGTTGTGAGGGATAAAGAAATTTGAGAAAGCAACATGATAAATTTTAAAATTCCAAATTTCAATTTTAGAAAAATTGTCTTAAGCTAGTGTCTCTAGGGAAGTGTCTTTATTGTTTGGAAAATCTTCCGATGAATGTTTGGTGTGTGGTGATTAGGACCTTGAAATTATGAAGTAGACTATCAATAAACATACAATCTTCTGTATTCAAGCATTCACTCTTGTTTTTAAAAACTAACAGCCTCTTGTTTTTAAAGAATTCTTATAATGCTAGCATAACCTTATATTTTAATATGTTCCATTATAAGCATATTATAACATAAGGTATAAATTTTGTATCAAACATTCCAAAGTTATCTTCTGGTAGTAATGAAATTAAGATTTCTCTGAGTCAGTTTTTACTTCTGCAAAAGTGAATAGTGAATATATGTGGAATCATTCTCATCTTCCTTTTCTCAAAGGTTATAGGGATGGCTAATCCTGTGATTCATGTTACTGGTTTTACTACACTCTATTCTTCATAGGGAACTGAAAACTTAGACTTTTGCAACTGTTTACATCTTGGAGTGATCGTGTCTAACTTGAGAAGCAATGCCAAGTCAATCCTGGACATCTGTAGCCTCAAACAGAGGAGAGCTTACCAAAGAACCGATTGACCATGGGTCATAAAAATGAGATTATCATTCATAAAAACAAAATAAAACACAAAAAAAGGTACAGTGGATTTGGGGTGGAAATTCTCCTTTCGGGCCTCCAGGGGTAAAGCTGCCCTGTATTGCCTCTGTCCATCATCTCCCTCTCTTCTACCTCAACCCTATCCACGCTAGCCAAAGGAATGTACACCGAGTCTGAGTTTCAAGATCATTTCCAGGGAAGCTAACGCATCAGGTCATGCCCATAAGAAGCAGAGTGGGAGGACAATTTGGCTCTCTCTGTCCACTTTCATTAGCGCTCAGACCCAAAACCTGATTTGAAAATGCTCACACCTCTCTGATCCAGTCATCAAGGCGTGGCGCTCTCCGCCAGGCAGGTGGCGCTGTGGGCTGGATGGCTGTTTCAGCCAAGCTCTCTGGTCCGGGAGCCCAGTGCCTCCGCTGCTGCCACAGGCGTTTGTGCAGCTTCTGCTCGGGCTACACGTGTATTGGCGCTCCAGGACCTGGTTGCTCCGGTTGGCTAGGCTCTCTGGCTGGGCGCGCGCCATGGCGGTGGCGGCAGAGACGCACGTGTTCCTGGAGGTACGCAGACGGCTGCAGAGTGCGCTGCTGATCCTAGGGTAAGGCCAGGGGTGCAAGCCTGGGCTCCTAGGCGCAGTGCCTGGCTCGCTTTTCTGCTACTCGGAAAGTCTCCTCCTCCGTAGGAAGGATGTTTTGTTTTTTGTTTTTTGTTTTCAATTTCTTTCCAGTCGCTTAGAGATCTCTTGATTACACCGAGTGGAGTGCCGCCTCTCTTGTAGTACCCCGTCGACAATCTCATCATTACCTGGGAGCTTTTTAGAAATGCAGCCTCAGCCTCTCAATAGACCTTCTGAATCAGAAGTTATATACATTTTAACATGCTTACCAGTATTCAGATGCACATTAAACTTTGAGGAGCACTGATGTAAAACTCTGATGGCAATGCCCGGCAAAACAGTGCGGGCGCGGGACCATACCTTTTCTACCTCCTTTCGGATCTTTGTTATACGGTACAGGATCACCAAAGTGAGAGCTTCCTGTTTTGTAAATAAAGTCGGTGTTTTTTCCCCCGCTCCCCAAACTGTTCTATGCGGAGAAACTGACACAGTCATTAAAAACGTGTTTCGTACTATGAGT
Organism: Carollia perspicillata; assembly: GCA_004027735.1. Lineage (NCBI taxonomy): Eukaryota > Metazoa > Chordata > Mammalia > Chiroptera > Phyllostomidae > Carollia > Carollia perspicillata. The sequence continues at coordinate 71,637 of PVKM010001589.1, forward strand.
GACTAACAAAGTTTGCAGACTTATTGGAGTTCTTTCTTTGATTCATGTTCTGCGTTCCTGTGAGAAGTCTGAAGACGTTTAACTTGTTAATCACTACGTAAACAAGAAAATGTTAGGAAAAGTGTTCTTTTATTTTGTACTATATGATCCCTTCCCTTGTGACCAATGTTTCAAATAAATGTTTAAATCCTTAAAATATTGTTACACAGCGCCACTCAGAGGTAGACTGATGCTTAGCTTTCTCTCTTTTCCTTAAATTGGCCAAACGTGGCAGTTTTGGAATTTGCATGAGAACTGAATTCAAATCTTCGCTTCTTCACACAGGTAGAATTATTTAATCTGATTTGTTTTCAACTGTAAAACGGGGATATTTATTTCTCTTCTATCTCTCAAATCATGAGTTCAGATAACTATCTTTAAATCCAGTTTGCTTTGTAGGGTTATTAGGAACCCAAACCTTACACAAAACAAAACAGCCTCCCTACTTCCTTTCATCAAAGGGGCCCTTCAGGATTCTCTTGGATTATGAGAAACTACCAAATAGTTCTCCAAAGTGGTTGTACCATTTTACACTCTCACCAGAGAAGAATGAGAGTTCCAATTGCTTCACATTCTCGTCCGCATTGTGTTGTCAGGCTTTTTGATTGTAGTCATTCTAATGGTATAAAGTGATATCTGGTTGTCATTTTAATTTGCATTCCCTGATTGAGTACCTTTTCATTTGCTTGTTGGTTATTCATATATGTTCCTTTATAAGGTATCTTATAATTTCTTGGCATTAAAAAATCAGGTTGCTGCTCTTATTGTTGAATTTAAAGGGTTCTTTATATATCATCTGGAGAAAAGACTTTCATTTCTGCCTTGTGAGTATGTGAACGTTTTCCCTTCATCTGTTACTTACCTTTTTATATTTTCTTAATAGTGCTTTTTGATGAACAGAAAATTTTAATTATGAAGTCCAGTTTATTGCATTTTTCTGTAATGGTTATTGTTTTTTGTGTCTTAAGAAATCTTTGCCAACCTCAAGGTTATAAAGATTTTTCCTGTGTTTATTTTTAGGAGTTAACATGGTTTTAGCTTTTACATTTAGGTCTATGAATATATCAAATTTATTTTTATATTTGGAGTGAGTCAGGGGTCAAGTTCTTTTTTTTTCTCCTCTAAGAATATCTATCCAGTGGTTTCATTGCCATTAGTTGAAAAGATTGTTGTTCTCCCATTGAAATAACCCAGTGTCTTTTCAGAAGTCAGTTGACTATACTGTTTGTATGGTATGTCTATTTCTATACTTTTACTCTCAATCTGTATCTTTATATATAGAATTTTTATAGCATATACTTGGTGAAAGTTTTTTTTAACTGTTCTGACAATTTTTTCATTTTAATTAGAATTTGTAGTTTATATATTGTTATTTACAGTTAACATAAATTACATGATTGAATTTTTTTTTGTTCCCATTCTTAAAAGAAATGCTTGTATGACGAAGTTGACTTTTGGCTAATCTGTTTGGTAGATTGCATAGTTCCTTTCTTTTCTAGTTTAAGGGTTTTAATCATGAATAGATAATACATGTTCTATAATGATTTCTTCATGGATTGTGATGGTGATATTTTCCCTTTCATCATTATATCTGTTAATTGCATTAAAAAAATCTATTTATGTTAAGCCATCTTAGCATTCCAAGGATAAATCTAAGCCATTCATTTATTCAATCACAGATATTTACTGAATTCCTGTTCTGGTGCCAAAAACTCAAATTCTGAGTCCTGGGTATACAGTTGTGAACAGAAACAACAGCAAAGATGAAAATACTTGCTCTCATTGAAGGTATAGTCTAATGGTGTCAGTGGGTGACAGGTAGGCAGAAAATATACGAAATTAACAAAATGCTCATTGTATTGAATACAGATAAGCACTTGGAAAAAATAAAATAGAAAAGGGGATAGGGAGAAAAATGACAAGTCGGTATTCCGAATGCAAAAGTGACATTTGAGTAACAAACAGAATTACGGTATGGAACTCTAGGGTACTGGTATAAGACAGTTGTCCTCTGAGTGGGAAGGAGTGCTTAGTTCCCAGAGATGTGGGTGGGCTGGTAGAGCATGTAGTAAATGGTCATCCCGTGAGTGGTATGCTGGTAAATGTTTAACAGCTTGCTCCCCAGGAAAACAAAGCAACCAACCAAACCTCCTTGATTTGCAGCACTTACTGATTCCTATGGTGTAAATACTTTCACCTTGTGTGGTGTCAAAGCAAGGTCACCTGGTCTGCAAAATGCCTACAACTTGAACAGCTGGCTCTGGTCTTGCATACCACTGAAAGGAGGCTAGCTGGTACTCAGAGTGAGATATGAAATTATTGGGTAGTTTCAAGCAAGATATGACACCTGAAAGAAACCAAGTGAATAGTGGAGAAAGCCTCAAGTTATAAAAGGTTCCAACAGCTGGAATTTCAAAAACTTTGTTTTGGATCAGTAGCAAACTCAAGAGTAAGTTGCTGTCACACCCAAATATGTTACTGTGGATTTCCTACAAATAAGGACATTTTCCTACATAACCACTATGCAACCCTCAAAATTGGGAAATTTGTTACTATCATCTTATACTCAAACCTCGTTCAAGTTTTGCCAGTTGTCAACATGATATCTGTAATAGCAAAAGAATCCAGTTCAGGATCATGCATTGCATTTCATTGCCATGTTTCCTTAATCTTTTAGAATGTGGAAGAGTTCCTCAGTTTTCCTTGACTTTTATGATCTTGACCCTTTTAAAGATTTATAGCCCAATTATTTTGTAGAATATCCATTTGTTTGGTTTTGTCTCATGTTTCCTTAAAATTAGGTTCAGGTTATACATCTTTGGCAAGAATATGACAGAAATGATGCTTTGTTCTCATTACATCCTATCAGATGGCATGTAATTTTGATTTGTTCAATTAAAGTTCGCATTAACTTTGAGGTCTTTTGATAGTATGTAAATACCCTGTTCCTCATCAGACTTTCATTTTATTCATTCACTTATTTATATCAGTATGGACCCATAGTCCTTTTTTTTCCCCAGGGGGTTTTTAATCTAATTTCACCAGCTGTGGCCAGTGGCAGTACCTTTAAGATGATTTCTGTGTCTTTTTGACATGTCCCAATCATTTATTGATTGCTTCTTTACTTTGTTGCACAGCAAGGTGTTCCAGGCTCATCTCATGTTTTTCCTGTTCCAGCTGCATGAAGTCATTTTCCCAAGGCACCCTGTTTTGTTTTGTTTTTGTTCATTTGTTTTTAAGTGGAAACTGATCTTTAGAGATCAAGATCTGGGCACAAAGTGTGCTCATTACTATCGGGGTGTCACTTCTCCCAAGCCCACTAGTGAACACAACTTATGAGTGTGTGCGTATATGACATATATGTGATGTTCATGTGTGAATGTATGTGTGTATTTATCTGTATCTATATCATACATACACATAATACATATACATCTATATTTATTACCAGATTTGTTTATATACATTGAAAACCATGATTTTACACTGATATTCCCAAATCTAATCTGCCACTGTAGGATCCATTCT